>QFFB01005827.1:0-10438 GCA_003316465.1 Ramaria cf. rubripermanens
TTCAAACCTCACTCCAAAGTTAAGGGCATGCACTCTAGTGGATGGCACAGTACATAAGCTGAAGTCAAGCCCTTATGCTACTATCCTCAGTCCAAGCTTGGTACGAGCTCACCTGAGGTCCTCACCAAGGCCATGGTCTCAATATATATATATTATTGTATCTGCCAGGTATGTGAAGAGAACTAACAATTCACTGACCCTCTCCTCTCTCATTATGAGTTGATTCAGGTTAGCATGTTAAAGCCTTGTTTTTGCAGTCCAAATAGTAAGGGTCCCTCATGAGTTCAACTGCTCTATGGTTTAAATGTAACATTGAATTGACTAAAATTTTACTCAGTGAAAAATTTATTAATGAGAATCTATATTTAATATGGGAAACAAAAAAAAGGTTAACTCCAGACTCAACCAAATCACCAAAACTATAAACTATTAAGCTAAGACAACCACATATATACACAGGAAGTCAATCACATTTACCTAATTTTCTGAGAGAGGCTATCTTTCACCCAAATCTTTTATATCTAATCTATGAACAACCCCTTTTATTTCTAGTTTGTATATATAGGCTGAGTCTACATGGGAACATCACCCAAGGCACCTCAATGTTAGGTGGGGGCAAGCTGGGACCGTATGTGTAGCGATGTTCATGGAAGGTATCCATATGGTTGCGTGTGGGCGATCTATTTTTTTTCGGAGCGAGATCACGTGATGTAATTACAAATTTAAATGGCCATCAGCGTCATTTTGCTAGTTACCCACTTCTTCCTCGTTCCTCAGGCCTATGCACGATATAGCTCGTTTTTAGAGGTAGACTCCACATTGTACTGGAAGTGGATTCTCACATATCTCTTGCGCGATCGTTCCTTACTGCTCCACCATCACATTTTATAGTTCTTATCTACTCCACACTCGGCACCGATACTTAGCATACAATTCAAACATGAAGGACCACTGGAAATTCTTTCGGTGCGGTTAGGTTATAATGCGTGCCATATTCTTCTCGGAGTCAAGAAATCAGAAGACGCTTAGAAATGTACTCGGTGCCGACAGTTGTAGTCATTCCACATTCGTGGTTGATACAGGTGCGACACGACACGTCACGGCTGACAGTTGATGTCGCGGCTGGCATAATGTAACAGGGTTGGCGATAGTCGGTAGCTGGCGCAGGGCAGGCAGGTGACATGATAGACCAGCAGAAACGATAGTCGATATGATAGTGAATGATAGTCGATGTAAGTCGAGTCGGTAAGTGTTATGAGACGATGATAGAACATTCGCTAAGTGCTGGTTAGCATGGTGTGGGTAGGTTAGGATGGACACTTGATAGCTTACTCCACGCTCACCGGCATCTTTCTGGGGATAGTCGAAGGCTGAACGTTGATTATCCACATTCGCTACCGATATTGCTCAAGGAAGCATGTGCATGATTTGAGGCGTTATCATGATTCATGGAAGCTGAACATAACAAATGGAGGGGTGAGAAGCGAGGGAGGAAGCGAAGAGGTAAGAAGCATGACAAACATAATTAAAAGGCGATGGTATGAGAGACAGCAAGTTCGATATCGTGAAGCAAAATCGTTCGATCTGGAAAGTCAGATCAAGCCTTGGACCTGATGTTCATTCACGGTGAAACTCACATCAGTCAAATGCTTGCTCCAGCGATACTTGTTGCCATTCCAAAGGTCCATATTATAGCAGAGAGTACTGGCAGCGCTCACCGGTTAGATCGTGAGAATCCGGACCTGGGCAACGATCGACCGCGATAGGTGGCTAATAGAGTTTATAGCTTATAATCGGTAGGGTATGATGCGGACAGCGCACACTGTGCCTGTGCCTTGTGTCTCTGACGATCGTCGTTCATAGAAGCCTGAACCTTCAAGCACGATCAGAGAAGGATGGATATATGAAGGGAGAGAAGGGAGAAGGGGTGAGAAGCAGAGATGAGATGCAAGGGTATAAGAGTACATGAGAAGCAGGGCAAGAGATCTTCGAGTCGGTGCCGACCCTGGGGCCTGAGTGTTCATGATCGTTAAATTGGGCCTGAGTGTTAGAAGTATAAACGTGCATCAACGTCAATGAATTGATGCTATGTTGTTCAATGCTAGAATTGGAAGAGAGTGCTCCTTAGTGCTGATATTGTCCTGAGTGCCAGAAGCACCAGTGACGATTAAAATTGACGCTGGCCTGTATGCCATTACAGCAATAACTGGAGCGTTGATATACTCAAAAACCTAAGGTAAAGAAGCACTGAAAGAAGTGGTAGGTGTAGTTAAAAACCTGACGTTCCTAGCATGGCTGAAACAGGGCTTGAATCGTGCATAAAATTGAAAAGCTGGCATAGGTGCAATAACGGACATACCGGAGATCGTTGAGATAGCTGAGATAGCTGAGAAACCTTAAATAATTGGAATCGCATATTGACAGGCTGGGGGTGGACGGGATTGCTGTGTTATGTGCGCTGGACTGTCACCTTGTTCTGTGCTCGTTGTGCGCTCGTGGGCCCTGCAGCGCTGAGATTCCATAATTATCGAAAGAATAGGGATGTCTTGTGCGGGAGCTATAGGGGGACACCATGCTAATCACTGCGGAGGCTGTGTGCGCAGGAGGAACTGCAGAACATTAGAAGCAATATGACCGAGATGAACGCTGTCGCAATGCGAGGAGCCCTGAGCTCACCCACACAACATAACCATAAACTAACATCACACGGCTACGCATCGTGCACGCCACACGTCTCGTCTTTTCGCCACAGACCCAAACCGCCATCCTCGATCTGTGTAATCTAATCTGGCTTAGAAATGATGAGCGCACTGTGGATGGCACATCTCCGGCGATTGCGTTGCTGTTCCGTGGTCGCTGTCACCACTGGAATTGCGAGCGGGATAGTCTTGGCTGAACACGACGCGGTTGGCATTGCCAGATTGATCACGTCTGCCAGAAGCGAGTGCCGAGCGAATTAGCTAATCGCTCTGGATAGCCTAAGTTGCCGATGCAATATAACCCGATATGTGACTCCGCCGTTGTGCTTATACGGATGACGGCGGGAGGCGATCTTTGATCGCCCCACTCGCTATCAGCCGTGTTCCCGGTTCGAGC
Organism: Ramaria cf. rubripermanens; assembly: GCA_003316465.1. NCBI lineage: Eukaryota > Fungi > Basidiomycota > Agaricomycetes > Gomphales > Gomphaceae > Ramaria > Ramaria cf. rubripermanens. Next base: position 3,097 of record QFFB01005827.1, read on the forward strand.
TCCGTAAACTCCGTCAGCTCCGCTTCCCCAGAGGGCCTACGCTGAGAGCATGGAGACGCTATGACGGTGCACTAGTGCGTTCGTTTTCTGGTTTGTGGTTGTATTTCTTGTTCTTTCCCTGCTGGAATTCACCATACTGACACGAGACAATGGTAAGTACAGCTTGCTGCGATCGGAGTCATCGGACATATCTACCAGAAACAGGTTAGTTGTATTCCAGCACCCAAGATGGAAGTGCAAGTTGCCCAGTATATTTCGTGGGTTCTCTGCTGGATTTGGGCGTTGATTCTTGCATGTCAGGCATAAGAACCGTAGTTATACACTGGCTTGGTCTGTGATGCAACCACGCCTGTCCCTGATCGACCCAACTCTCGTCACCCATCACCAGACGTCAGTGGCTGGCCCGAAGGCTGGCGCATGGGTGTGGCTGTACAGCATACCTGGATGCGGCCAAAGTTCCAGAGCAGCGCCTAGTCACCTTCAATCTGGTTCTTGGCCCCGGTTGCAACGAACCCGGTGGCGGAGCCATGAGCGGCTGCCAACATCAGTCACCAGCAGTCACCTCGGTGTATCCCGTGCTTATACCCATTGGAACTGTATTGTGACTTGATTCCCGAAACTGTCTCAATCTTACGTATGTAGAGTCTATTTTACTTATGGTATTCGTGCCTATTTATCTTATTTAAATTTATTGTGCTCCCTCCCGTTCCCACTTGCTAACTTCGCTTTAGCCTCGTCGCACGTCGTTCCTGTCCCCGACGCGACGCGTCCCTGTTCTCTTTAGTACGTCTGATTTGTCCCTCTCTGGCTTATAAGCGTGACTTATTAGCTTATAACAGACGTTGTGGCTGTATTCAGTCTGCGCTGGCAACAAGGACAGACGCTACGAAACGCCCTGAACCTCACTCACGTACCGACACCAACACGACGCTAACACCAATGCCCATGCCGCCCATGCCCGCTCCGAATGCGGCGTCTATGTCACTCTCGATACCGACACCAACGCCCATCCAAATGCACATGCCTAACGCTACCGCTGCGAGAGGCCCCCAACAAGGAGGGACAGGAACAAAAGGTACCCGCGTTCTCTAATACTGGTGCCATGGTGCTCAGGTAGTCTGCCATGCAGATGTGGAGGAGAACGTGTCTGGTCTCTCCTACCTTCCCCAATGTCGTGCATATGGACTCCCATCCACAAACCCAAACTCGAACACGTACCCGCCGAGCTCAAATCCAGCAACATACTATAAGCCACACTACTCCACAACCCACATCCCACATCCCAATCCCCCCACATACCATGACCCCCATGCCCTACCACAGACAGACCCTGCCTTCCCACCCTTCACCCCGGCCCTCACCCCGGCCTCCAGCATCAGCACCGGCGGGAGCTCCGGCAGTCCGTCGCCGCGATTATGGCCTGGAGGTTGTGGCGAGTACCATGATGGTGGATACGCGGGGTACACTCAGGTTGAGTCTATGATGCTTCTAGAACACAAGGTCGAAGGGTCCAAAGCGTACGGCAGAGACCAGTCCAAGCCCTTTGAGGATGTTAGCTTGGATGGACACAATGTATACAACAACAACGGCAACGAGCTCAAGGACTTCGGCATTGGTTTAGAGGGTCTAGATTTCGGGAGTTTGGGTTTCACAGGCAGAGGGGGAGAGGGCGTCGACTCAGAGATATTGAATGTTGAAGAATTCGGGGGCTTTGGCGTCACACGCCCCACTAGCGCTGAGTCGGCACGCTTCACACGCCCCGCATCGTACGTCACCAGCGCCACACACACCACGCATGTTGTAGACACGGATGCCTCGCATACTGGATATATGACACGCGCTGTCAGTCGTGCTGCGACTCATCTACACGCTGGTACGTTAAGTTTATTGTTTGGGGTGTCAAATCGTGAATCTGTTGCTGCAGTGACTGCATCGACTCCATTTGCACCTACATCCGGACCTGCAGGCCCCCGTACATGCTCTTTGCATAGACGGACCTTGCACAGCACTCCCACATCGCACACCGACACTACTCCAACCACCCTCATACACGCCCCGACTCACAATACCTACGCACCCATTCACGCGACTCACACCTCACCCCCACCGCGCAAACGCCCCCGTCTTCATGTCCAAGCCCGCAGTGCTGCCCCAGCCTCGGGATCCATAAAACGGGCTCTCTTGCCGGCGCCCGCACCCGCAGAGGTACTCTCAAAGCATGATACCCCAATACCATCCCAATTTCCCGTCCGTGACCCGCCCGCATCCTGCATCGTGTCGACCTCCCGCCATACGGACGCTGGCCGCGGGGCTACTGAGGGTGTGTTGGACTGTGGCAGAAATGGGGTAAGTGGGAGGGATAATGAGGGAAAGGCAGGCGGAGATGTTGAGAGAGCGGCTGATGACATCGTGGGTAGCGGGGATGCTGACGGAGGTGGGGACGGAACTGGGAACGGAGTCGGGGTTGGAAGCACCAATGGGACCGGAGCCGGGCCAAGCACCTTACCGGGGTGTGGTAGTAGGACAAGCGTAGCCGGCGGCATAGGCCGTGGCAGGGGCAGCCGCAGAGGCCGTAGCAGACCCAGATCCAACGCATCCAGACAGAGCACAGGCAGCCTACCGGGTGTCGCTCCCACCCGTACCGACCCTGCTCCCGTGTCACCGCCTACTGATCCACCTTGGCCTTCCCTGCGCACTCAAGATGAAGCGACACCAACGCCGACACCCACGCGCACTCCTCGCGCCGCCACACGTACCCGCGGCCACAGAACTAGCGCCCTGGCAGCGACAACGCCGGACCCCACATCAAGCTCGGGCCCGTGCGATGCAACTGCGAGGGCAGCATCTAGAGGCGCCCGGCTTACATTCGAACCTATGATGACACCGCGCGACCCCGCGTTCCAAGATACAAGAGTAGGAGCGGGGAGTCGGTCAGAGTCCCGCGCTCGGGAGGCCATCGTTTTCCCAGCCGAAAAGGCCTCCATAACATCAACCCGAGTGTCATCCACACCTGCGTCTTCCTCCGGCTCCACGCACAGCACCGACAATGAAACACCACATATTCCCCCCAGCCCTGCCCCCTCCCGTACCACGCCGTCCGCCCTCACCTCAGACATACCCTCCATAGCCTCGACGTCCACTCGGCACTCCCCCGGAACCCCAGCACCAGCACCCATCAAATTCCGTTTCGTCTCCGTGCACACCGCAAAGGCGAGAAAGCATGGGGGAACCGTGACACAGGGGAAGGGCGGTGCGGGCGGTGGTGGCAGTGGCAAGAATGTGGGGAAGGTTCGTGGAAAGAGAGACAATAGGAATGCTAGTGGGAAAGGGGATGCAGGAGGCGAAGCGAAACGCGAGGCACCCTCGAACAGACACTCCTCAGGACCGGGCTCTTCTTCGTCGCAGTCATGTCGTAAAGGGTCCAGAGGCAGGAGCAACATGTGCAGGGATGAAGATGGGGTTGGAGATGGGAATGGAGACAGGAGTAAAGGTGGAGGAGCGCACGATGGCTTAGAGCCACCCGACTGCAACACAGATTCTGCATACGCACGCACTGATGCTGAGACGGACTACCTCGTGTATGACAATGACGCGCTGTCCGATCACGACCGTCCAGAGGGAGATCGAGAATCAGAAGCGGTAGTAGACGACCCCAATGCAGAACCATACCACGATCCTGGCACGCCCGTGCTCCTCGAGGAACTGCTTGAATCGGATACGGACGATGCGCCGTTCGAGCATGGGCCCACAGAGTTTCCGCCGCGCGCATATGGCGCTCAAGTTGGTGGTGGGGGTAGTTCGTTCAGTGCTTCGTACGGAGGCATAGGAGTGGGAGGCCATAATAACGGTAATCAACCTCATGCAACCACCGCCTGTACATCAATCTAACACCCAGCATCGCAGGGAGTGGAGCAGACATGCGCAGAGGGGTCGGATCCGGGGCCACATCTAGCTTTGGCCTCGCACTGGGCGGGACATTGGGCGTCAAGGGGTTGGGAGGTTACAGGGGAAGCGTACGCTGGGGGGGTTATGGCGGGTACAAACCCGGAGGCCGGGCGTTCGGGAAAGGCGGGCGGGGGACTGCTGTGGCAAGGACTGCGATGGTGCATGGGCGGGCAAAGGTTGTGGGGACAATCCCGGCTAGTGAACTTGAGTTTGTGAGTGTTGTATGACTTTGGGGCTTTTTTATTATGGTCTTTGGTTCCATTTTTCTTGCATTTGCTTGGTTCTTCGCCGCTCGACCCCTGTACCCCCTGTTCTTGTTGGTGTGGTTTTCAATCACGCTGATAGCGTCGCTCGGATCTCGCATGTTTTCTTAAATTTTGTTGTTTCCTCCCCTTTTTTTGATGGGAGCTGTTTATCCACTCGTTAACCTCATTCCCACAGCTCCCCATCCTTGAAGCCCGCTTCGCAGCTCTCGAGCGCGCCATCGACCGTGTTATGGAGATGCACGCGGAGCGAGCCTTGAGGAATAGTGTGTTGCCGAGCTCTGGGACTGGGGCCGTGAGAGCGGGATGGGGTGAGGCTGATTCGGGGACAAGTGGTGTCCAGGAGGGGGGCGAGAAAAAAGGGTCGCTGGGAATGGCGGCGAAAAGGGAGGATGAAGCATGTAGGGACATGGACCGTGACGGTGATGTGGTTATGGAGAGGGCGGGAGTTCGAGGCGAGGGTGAATGAGAGCAAGGCGGGGCTGATGGAGACGATGCTTGGCGATGCCTGTCCGAGAATCCAAGCAACATTTGAGCTCTACCTCGTCTCGCGCCTCCACATCTGCCTCCACTCGCTTCTCAACCCACACCTATCTGCACCCTAGCATCCCCGCTGGCACTATCCATTCACATGCCAACACCCCTGTTCTGTCGGAATATATCGAGCAGCCGACAATCGACTGTAGTACTATCTCTGCCAATTTGCGCCATGTCCATGCACCAATACCGACTCGCTCCCACTGTCCTCTTCGTCCACTTAGAACATACCCTCTCCCGGCCACCTCATCCCAACACACGAACCCCTATTGTTTTTATATACCCTGGTCAAATTTGTCTCACCTCAACCTTTGTTTACTCTGGGGTTCCTCCCCCCCCCCCCGGGCCTTGTGGCAAATATACACTTATCACCGGCCTAATATTTCTCTGAGCCGCGTGTGCTAATCTGGTTTCTAGTGTTGTCTATTACGCAGGTACTTAGGGTATCAAATAAGTAATGTAGTGTAAATAACGTAGTGTATTAGAATTTATTATTTTCTAGATGTGCCTACGTACAAGTATGAACTTATTGGTTCCCACCTTGTGGCAACTACCACCCCTACCACCACGATCTGGGACTGACGTCTCCCCGTACAAGCCTGCTAATTGCTCTTTCCCCAACGAAATGTGCGACACCATGCGCCATCCCATCAACTTAGGTGCGTGTTCAGGCACATACGACACGCCGTTGCCACTAGGAATCGCGATGCTAATTTAGATGACCCGCGATGTTTGCGTGCGACGCGCGGAACGGCAACACTATCAGCAACTCCTTGGTCACTCAGAGCCAAATGGATTAAGCGCAGACCGAGTGGCGGCAAGATGTGGCTGGTGATGCGACTTTATGCTATATTATCATCTATGGTGTGCGTATTACGCCTTATCGCCATCTTCCATGGCCCCAACCTTCCTCGCCCCCCATGTCTAGGCTCAGCGTCATACTCATACCGCTCATGCACAGCCCTTCATTAACAAATGCCACGTGTGGTTCTCGCACACAGAACCCTTACACGACCATTCAGGGCTACGAGCGCAGATCGCAGGATACAGATCGCGCTGACAGTCTCATACACAGAACAGCGCACACTGCACCATCTGTCCAGAGTCCACTCACCGGCACTCAGAAGACCGTTAATTTTCGTGGCGGCAGGGATCTGCCCCGACCCATCTGTCATCCCCCAATATCATGGCGGCCTGCCACCCATTGGCATCATTCGGACTGCCAGCTAATCCCGTCACGATATATCATCTCTCACGGAACACGAATCAAAGAGAGGAACCCCCTTTCAAATCACGGTGCATGACGTACGAAGCTTTCTTGTACATCCATCTCATCTTCAGCCATACCTTCTCTGTCAACTTGACAACTTTTGAACTATTCCATCTTCAACTTTCCCAGCATCAAATACCGGTGATTCCGGCACTACCTATGCCAGCCCTGGTACTGCCTCGATAAGCACAGCGTAGCATCGCTGTGGCCACTGGTGCTTGTGGGTTGTAAGCACCAACTGAAAGAGCACTTAGGTCAACGTCAACGAGCGCCATTGAGACTTCTCGATCGCCTGCCCTGCCTCAGGAACTTAAGCGCAAATGATTTATACTCATGCTTCTCATCGTTCCTGATACTGTAAGATTGCGACGGAGTCTTCGTGAGATGAGTAAAAGGACAACCGCAACCGGGGAATGGCAAGGCACATGGCAAGGAGGCAAACGACAACAAAAGGACATTGTACGGGTAAAATACGAGTAAATATAATTATCACAGTACTTTTTTTTTTGAGGGTGAACATGTTTTAATGTTGTGTTCCCACTCGGGACGAGCTTGCTCAGATATGATCTATGCTATTTCTCTAAGCTGTTCGAGGAGCTCGTCTTTCTCGGTAACGAGGAGTTAGTGGTAGTCTGCATACACAAGACGCTTTGAGTTTCTGTTCACAAAAACTTAATATTTGCAACACAAAGCCAAACCGGTCGTATCACTCACCGTCATGGTGAACTTGTTGTCCGGGAACAGCTGGGGCATGCGAACAAAGAAGTTCTCGTTATACTCGTCGAGAACGATCGATCACCTGCGACGCGAGCTGTTACAGCTTTGGATTTAGTGATGAAGGGAGCTTGCCCCCAACTTGAAATGACTCTGCCGCCATCGTGACCTTGAGGGCCTCGATACACTCCTCAAGATCATCGACCAAGGTGATGGGCGACTCGCATGTACCATCCTGTGGCAGTGCGGCGGAGGTGGGCGACAACATATGACGATACCTCGTGGATGAAAGTGATAGCGGGCTACAGGCGAAAGAGGCTAAAATGAGTGGACATTTTGACCATGGTGTTTGGGATTAGTTCTATACATCACGGTGGGATAATGAGGACCACAAGTGGGACGCCATGTGTTTGTCTCTCAGGAGAGACATGCTGGAGACGTAGAAACCCTGCTGCTTAGTTTGAGCAAAGTGCATGCGATCGTCGATCGCGAGCTCCGAGTCGTCGATAAAAAATCATTAAGATCATAACTAACCACACAGAACTACACTATTCTGGGTTCTTTCAGAATGATGCAAAAGAAATACAAAGCACTTACCCGTTTATTCAAATTT
>QFFB01005828.1:0-13158 GCA_003316465.1 Ramaria cf. rubripermanens
CCTCGGGCAGTCCTTGACCATATGGCCTTTGATGCCGCAGAGCAAGCAAAGTCCTTTGTCTATCTGATGTTGTCGTTCGTCGGGGAGGAGCTTGCCATCCTTACCAAGCTTGTTGGTAAGGTCGGGTGTGGTTCGTGCGTTGGCCGTGTTATTACTGTTGTTAGTCGAACCTTTACCCGAGTTAGTCTTGTTACGGTTCTTTGGGTTAGTAGAGCCGCCAGACTGATTGGAGGTATTGTTCGACTGGTTGGAAGGTCGGTTAGTGTTTTGACTACTGCGGGTGGCAATAGTGTCGTATTCCTTCCTTTCCCAGTAACGGCTGTCGCACTCGAGGGCGAAGCCTCGAAGCTCGGCCAAGCTCGTGAATCTCGGAAAGTGGAGTAAGTCGTCCTTGATTCGTTTGGCGAGGCCCTTGTAAGCGAAGTGTCGGAGCGCCGCGTTGTTCCATTGAGTTCGGGTCGAAGCTCAGGCGAACTCGATGAAATAACACGCGACCTTGTGATGCTCCTTCATGATGATTTTTTCGAGGTTGATCTCAGCCTGAGCAGCCGTATTGAACGGCCTGAAGTTGAGCTCGAGTTCGTTCTTGAAGCTGACCCAATCCCAGAGCCAGATAGGCTCAGGAACGAGTTCGCCGAGGATCGTGGGTTCGAAATATTGTAAAGCTGAGCCGGTGAGGTAAGAGATGGCATATTGGATTTTAGAGGCTCCTGTCTGAAAGGCATTCGGACGATCTCTAAAATTGAGCAGGCATTGCAAGAAGAAAGTGTGAAGCTTAGCCTGGTCGGTGCCATCATAAGTATCGGGCTCCTTGACTTTAGCTCGGGTTTCCGTAGGGCGAGGTTTAGCGAGGTTGGTGAGGAGTTGACGTATGAGTTCGCTACCATTATTGTCGGGGTTGGCTGGTTCCCCCGAGGGCGGACCATCGCCATCGGGGTCCTTGGGATCCCCGGGATTGCCAGGGCTTCCTTCGGGAACCTTGGCCGAGGAACCCTCGCCTAGGGGATCATGGTCGGAAAGGTCCTCTTCCCTACCTTTGCCTTTGTTGGCCGGGGCATCGGCAGGTTCGATGGATGCGGAAGGGAAGTTCGGAGGGCTTTTGGGATGCTCAGAAAGACGGTGTTGTTCCAAGATGCGTTGAAGCGTAATACTTCTAGCACGGGTGGTAGACATAGTTGTTAGTGTAATGTGGAAGTTTGAGTCAGAAATACTGTTAAGACCGGGTCTTTGTGTGGGACCTCAGGGGAGCTCGGACCAAGCTTGGCCGAGGAGTACTAGGGAGGGCTGGGCTTCAGCTTGTGTGCTGCGCCATCCACTATTACACGTGCCCTGGATTTCGGATGGAGATCAGGACCAGAGGAGCGGAGGGACTAAGAGGAATGGGAGCGAGAAACTCGTAAAGGGTTCGAAGGGTATCTAGTTGGATTTCTGACTGAAGAGCGAAGTACATACAGAGTGAGACTTATATACGGATAACAGAGGAAACAGGGTCAGACAGAACTAACTAAGGGAATCAAAGGAGTTCAGGGATGGAGTACAGGGAACGGGCTCGGGCTCGGACTACTTCGGGACGGGCTCAGATAAGGTCGGGCTCGGGGTATGGGCTTGGAACGGGGTTAGTTGCCGAATATGGTTGCCGGAGATCCGTGAGGAACCGGATCATAACACTTAGTAAGATAGACAAGCCGTGGATAGAAGAAGCTAGATTGCTAGACCAGTTGGATGCTGATCCAAGGGGGCAGGATGGCCTCCTTTTATATTGTATCTTACACAGGATTACATAAAATGGGGTTCTTCTATCTATTAGGCGAGTGATGTCATTCGTAACTATTTACACAATCCAGTGCCACCCCGTAACTATAGTGGCTTGTTTGTGCAGAGGAAAGTAAAAATAGATAACCAATCATCTCCTCTGGTTTGCACAGCCTTGCACAGCCTTGCACAGCCTTGGACAGTCCCATGACCATGGTGTCTCGGTTCCCATGACCATGACATCATGGTTGTGGCTTATTTGGTCCCAGGATCTGGCCAATGGTTGCAGCAGAATAGGGACCCTCTTTTTGGCCTTTGTACAGTTTTGTGCAGGTTTGTACAGTTATATATATAGCCTGGCACTGCCCTGCATAGCCTTGGTTGTCGGGCAGGCCGGCTATCTCGGAGTTGTGGCTATTTTTGCGTTCTTGACTCCGGGATCGCCGTTCGAGGCTTCGTCCGGGCGGAGTTTGAATTCGGATCCGGTTCGCCGGTTCAAAGGGTCTGCCCGGGCGGAGTTCGAGTTTTGAAGCACCGAAACAGAGTTATGGGCGCAGGTGGGTCCATGGCTCTGCAGTGAACAGAGTGAGGCTTTTTTGAGCCAGAGAGGTCGAAATAAATGGCGAAAAAATGCCTAAAAATTGAGGGATGTTTGAACAATAGTTTTCCAATCCAACAGCTCCATGTATTTGCTACTGGAAAATGGAAAAACTGGTTTTACATGATTTTAATGCTTTTTTCGTGATTTTCTTCCTACTAAAACAATTCCCACACAGCCCTTGCATTGTATATAGTTGTATATGACTTAGGATTCCCCCTTTGCCAGTGTGCTGCTTGAGTGTAAAGTGTCTGCTTGGGTTGCCCTCACAACATGTTCATGTATCCCCCATGTTCATGTATCCCATGTCCATGTACCATGTTCAAGTATCCCCCATGTCCATGTACCATGTCCAAGTATCCCCCATGTCCAAGTTTTATCCTGTTCAAGTATCCCCAGATCAGTACTGTATCCAGATCATGTCATATCCCCAGATCAGTACCATACCCAGATCATTACCATATCCCAGATCAGTACCATACCCAGATCAGTACCATGTCCCCATGTAGCCTACCATACCTATTTTCTTTTTTCACTCTCACACAGCCATATATCCTATCTGAAAGGGTGTTGGGAGGGTGGCAGGATGGTGGTGTGAGGGCAACCTAGGCAGATGCTCTACACTCAAGCAGTGCACTGGTGAAGGGGGAATCCTAAGTCATATACAACTACATATAATGCAAAGGCATACCTGGCGAAGGGGGAATCCTAAGAGAAAACTCTAAGGATCACCTTCACCCACTAGCTAACAGCTATATACCTCGGGCATCACAACTCTGTACCTCCAAAGCCTGAATCACATAAGCAACAGGGGTGCTGAACTACAGATAGGGCCAGGGAGGTGTTTGGAAGCTGCCAAGGGACCGATCTGCATAGCTCTGGAACAAGAGGCCAAATGCCAAAGTGGCACTGGGTGGGGTAGACTTCGGAAGGGCTGTGTACACTTTGCATGGGGTGTGGGAATGTTCACATGGAGTGGAACATAGGGTGCATGCACTTTGCAAGGACTTTGCAAGACTTTGCAGGACCTGTCAGGGGACGCCCCATTTCCCACCTCCGAAGTTCTGGAGCTACAACTCCGAAGCTCCGCACTCCCACACCTCCGAAGCTCCGAAGCTTCGAACTCCAAAACTTCGGAGTTTTGAACTCCGACCCACTTCCACTTTTGGAGCAGCTCTGGAGGTGAAATGACTCATGTACAACATCCAGGGTCGAGTGGAGATCCGCAGCATGCAGGGTTAGTATGTACTGAGTGACGACCCTGACTGTAGTTAAGTGTAGTATAATACGGGCTCACTGGCAGTGTGGGACCTTAGACTTTTCTCTTCGGTTTTCCCCTCTGTCAGGTGAGATCCCCTCCCATTGTATGTCTACTTGATTTATGTAGACTTTGGTGTTCCCCTCTGTCAGCCTGTGTGATAGGGTAGTTTCTGCAGTGCACGAGGGTTGCCCTTACAGGACCCTGCAGGACTTTGCAGGAGTTCCCCTCACATCCTCTTCGGCAAGGCTGTAAATACTTTGTATGCACTTCGCAGGACTTTGCAGGGTGTGGGAATGTTTGCATGGAGTGGAATGTAGGGTGTGAAGGGTTCGCAAGGAGTTCACAAGGATTTCACAAGCTGCACAGAGGTTCCCCTTACAGGTGGGATGAGGGAAGTTGGGTGGTAGCCTGGGCTGGGTAGTGTCTGGACCAGTGCTGAATACCATTTGAGCTCACTGGTACTCACTGACCTAAAACCTGACATAATTTTTAGTCAGCAGCACCCACAAGAGTCTGATACTCTAACAACAAGCTTGGTCAGCAGCGGATCAGGCCCAACCTTCAGATGCACTAGCTATTTGGTCAAAATACAAAATTTCACCACAACCACCCACATCTGCTTGTTCTTGCATCCATTCATTTTGGAGACAACTGTTGCAAGCATTACTCACTTGAACAGCAGATGGGCATCACTTGGGATTGGGGTATTGGAACCATACACTGCATTCAAAAGGTATGCACTCAGTTCTTATTGAATGTTGACAATGTCTTACAATTATTGTAGCTAGTGTCTGATGAAAGTCCAATGATGTGTCACATTCGAAAGTCAAGCCACAGTTGGTGGGACTCTTTAGGGTTCAATCTGGCATTCCACACTGCTTCTCTCCTTGTTCCCCTTGCCTATCCATGCTTCCTGGTGCAAACCTCCATGTTCCACCTATGCCATGCAAACCCCTCATGCAGTGGGGAGGTGGTGTGAAAGTAAGTCCCTTGTTTAGCATCTTTGCAGCCCTGGCTTCATGTTTATGAAATGATGCAGGTTGATATCAACATGCTGTTCATAAATGTGATGCAAAGGGACAAAATATGGCAACAATACGACACTTGTAGCCATACATTTCAATTATACTCAGAGGAGGTACAAGCACAGCAGGTGTAAGGGGAACCTCTATGAAGCTTGCGAAATCCTTGCAAACTCCTTGCGAAGCCTTCACATATTACCTTCCATGCCATGCGAACATTCCCATGCCCTGCAGAGCCCTGCAAAGTATGTGCAAAGTATTTGCAGCCTTGCCGAAGTGGATGTGAGGGGAACTCTTGCGAAGTCCTGCAGGTCCCTGTGAACTCTTGTGAAATCTTGCGAACCCCTTGCAAAGTGCATGCACCCTATGTTCCACTCCATGTGAACATTCCCATGCCCTGCGAAGTTTTGCAAAGTGTGTGCAAAGGGTACACAGTCCCTTCTGAAGTCTACCCTACCCGGTGCCACTTTGGCATGGGGCCTCTTGTTCCAGAGCTGTGTGGATCGGTCTCTTGGCGGCTTCCGAACACCTCCTTGGCCCTGTCTGTAGTTCAGCACCCCTGTTGCTTATGTGATTCAGGCTTTGGAGGTATGGGGTTGTGATGCCCGAGGTATATAGCTGTTAGCTAGTGGGTGAAGGTGATCCTTAGAGTTTTCTCTTAGGATTCCCCCTTCGCCAGGTATGCCCTTGCATTATATGTAGTTGTATATGACTTAGGATTCCCCCTTCACCAGTGCACTGCTTGAGTGTAGAGCATCTGCCTAGGTTGCCCTCACAGCAGGCTGCATCCAAATTAATGTAAGAACAAGGACTAGATTTGCATAACCTGGAGGATCTACAGAATGGATGGAGTACACATGGGGGAAATGGGAATAAGAAGTACACTCATGTATTACTACAGTGGTGGGGACAGCCCCTAGCTCCAAATTGATTTTGTTTGACAAGGAAAAAGCCAATGTGGTTCTAGTACTGAGGCATGCAAGTCAAAATATGATCAGCACCATAAAGCAAGAGGTCTCAATGCAAACAATAAGGAATGGTGATGCAAATCACCCTACCATTTTATAGGTTTTTGGCTCACTTAGACATCACATACCTTATCACCAGCTTTCAAGTACAGCAAATCACTGGGATCTTGTTGCACAATAAAGAATGTCAGAACTGACAAATGGTATGGCTCCCAAACATTTTGCTCCATGAACATGTGTGGCAGGTAGCCTTAGTGCAGTTAAATCACAGTGCTAGGTTCGCATTTTTTTCTTATATTTAGAACACTAGTTATCTATGTGATATTACTAGCATTGCAGCTATTCAGACTCACAATCAAGAGCTATGTCATGCCAAGCTATACAATGGTCTAACTACATTCAACCCTAAGACTGCAAATGTTTGCTATGAGTTTTTGCAGACCAATTCCAGCACACTCTACCAAAAGTATTCTAGGCTACATGGCATTAATGTAGCCTGCACATTACAACACAATCTTGATGATTGGCTCAACCCATACTCACTGGAATTCAAGCCCAACATTGCCACATCAGTCTTTCATTACCAAGTGAGGATTGTGAAGGATGACTGGGTCACCATCTGCATTCAAACGGAAGAAGTGAAAAATGCAGCATGGAGATTAGGACACAATAAGCAAATATTATTTGATGGCACATTTGGTATATGTGACCATCGTATCCTATTATTCATTGCACTCAGTGTTGATGAAGCCAATGTGAGAGTACCCCTTGTGTTCTTTCTTTTCTCAGCACCCACTGGAAGCAAAGCCACATATGCAGGTTATGATATGTGGATTCTCACTGAACTTCTAAAATTATGGTGTGACTCTCTGGGCTCTTAGGATGGCATTCCATTCACACCATTGCAATCACTGATACTGACACAAAGGAGCATGGTGCACTATTACAGGTGTGGCTGAATATCTGGCTTCTTTTGTGCAAGTTTCATATCAGACAGTGCTGGTCCAACCATTGGAAACAGGTCCTTCGATTGGGAAAGACACCTGACTTCCCGAAACAGCAAATCCAGGCTAGACTACACATGCTGGAGGAGGAGTAAGTAATTTTATAACTATTTTTATATATACTGCCTCAAATCATACAGGCTGCTTCTCACAGTTGAATATGAAACTGCTCAAAATATTATATCACAAGAGAGAATCATGCTCACCAACCTGAAGCAAGTTCTGGAGATGGCAGTTGCAGCAACTGCTGGACTAAATTACCTCAAATATATGACAGATACATGGATGCTGGCCTCTCTCTGGCAGGGTTGGTCCCAAAAAGGCCACACACATGCATCTATAATACTCAAGGTCGCTATTGAGGGAGTCATAACAAACCATCTAGAGTCTTTCAATGGTATTCTGAAATGGAAACACATACACTGGTGGCAGTGTGCAGGCAAACATCTATGCTTGGACATTTTTATTTTCTTGCTTATCACACAGAAATTATTGAGTATTTTCAACCACTGAAGCATAGAAGAACAGTACTATGAGTGGCTTTCAAACTGTTTCCAAGATCAGGCTGGGGATGTAGACCTGGTTGCTGGACAAAAAGCTCAAGGCTTTGAGCCAAGTCCTCCACCAGTTGCCCCAGTGGTATGGTGGTCATCTGAAGGCAAACAAGCCAATATTGATAAGGTAACATACATCATCTCACAATCATGCATATCCAAGGTATGCTGGATTGATATTTACACAGTTGTTGGTACCTGTGCAAGTTCCCTGGCTGACATTCAAGTGCCTGACCACAAATGCTACCTACTGTGACTAAATGTTTATGGCTGGGATTATTGTTCTTGCCCAGCCTTCACTCAGAAATGCAGGGCATGCAAGCATATATGGGCACTGCAACTGGTCATTCTGAAGCTGGTTGAATCCAAATCACTTGCACCATCAGCACACACCTTTTGTTTCCCTGAAACAGAAGGCAAGGTGTGTGACATCTATCAGCAGTGCTTCACACCACCTACCACATTGTCAACTCCCATAACTACCAACACCATTCAATTCCTCAAGCCTGCTACAAAGCCACATAATGATGGTCTGCAAAGTGCACCATTTGCTGCCTCATATCAAGCCAACTCATGGTTATTAGAAACCATGGAAGCTGATAGTGACTCACAAGAATCCGATGTCGGTAGCAAGTCTGTAGATGTAAGGGCAACCCTCTTGCACTGTGGAGGTCACACTATCACACAGGCCTGACAGAGGGGAAAACCAAAGAGAAAAGTATAAAGTCCCATACTGCCAATGTGCCCATTTTATACTACACTCAATTATGGTCAGGGTCATCACTTGGTTCATATCAACCCTGCATGCTGTGGATCCCCACTCAACCCTGGATGTTGTATGCAAGTTGTTTCACCTCCGGAGCTGCTCCGAAAATGGAAGTGGGGTGGAGTTTGGAACTCTGGAACTATGGAAGTGTGAGAGTGTGGAGCTTCAGAGTTGTAGCTTTGGAACTTCAGAGGTGGGAAATGGGGTGTCTCCTGACAGTAGACGCATGTGAAGCAACAGTAAGTGACGATCTGCCATTGCTAATAAGACAGTTAACCAATTTCTACATTAGCCTGAGATTTGCAACACTAGTGCTACTGAAGCTGTCCACCACCAAGTGCTAGATAAAATCAAGCACTTTACTCACACAAATCTAGCAAAATTTCATGGCATAGTGACACTACTAGATGATGCACACCAGGACCCATGTCATGCACTCTCTCTTACTGATGTCACTACACTGTCCAAACTGGAAGAGGTCTGTTCAAGGGTTGCTGCAGGAGTTTGGTAGATGATAGATCAAACCATGTTACCAGATTTACACATGCTCCCAAGACCAACAGGCACTAGTGGTGTAAGTTTTTTCTAGAAGAAAAAGGTTATTTAGCTCATATTATGGCTGCTAGCACCCATTTGGTCATCCCTTAGAGTCATTGCCTAGGAAACAAATTTTACCTCCATCTCTAGAATGCAAGCAGTGCCACAAGACATCACATGTAGACCACTGAGGAATATTTCCAGAAATAATGTACTTAGAATGACAATGAGTATTTGCTGTGAGCTCTGATCCAAGAAAGTTTGTTAATTCCAAGAAAAATATAAGATACATTGGGGTTCTTTCATATGGAGTTATCACTGGGATTATTTGAGATGCAAAAAAGTTATGTGAATTTGTCAAGTCCAAGAAAGGTTATGTAGAGTTATACATAAAGTCCAAGAAATTTAGAGATTGTCTACTTAGAGGGAGTGGGTGTGTCATTGTAAACCCAGACTGGACATTGTAGGCCATGCACATAATGTAAGGCCTCTTTGGTAAAAAACTGAGTGCAATTGCATGGATTGAAAGCTTGCCAGAATGTGTCTATTAAGACACCAGTACTGGAGCGAAGAGCTTGAATAACATCATCTAGCTCCTGCCCATGCAGTGCTGGAACATGGCAATTGTAGAGAAGCAATTGACGGGCCTCCAGGGGTTCCCAGATACAGGCTGTCTCACCATACTTCTGGTCTCCTTGTCAAATGAGGTAAGTTTCAGGGGACAACCTCTAGGTAGTCCCTCCCTCTTTATTTCCTTCCTTATTTCCTCTTGAGTTTCCTTTTTGTTCCCTGTATCTGGTTCTCCTTAGTTGCATTTCCCTGATTGCTGTTACTGTCACAGTCACCCTAGCTATATAGGTAGTTGCTTAGGTAAGGGAGCTCCAGCCTTTTCTCTTCTGGACCTCCCTCACCAGGTATGATACAGTCAGCTGTATATCTAGTACCCTATTATATACATACTTCTGGACCTCCCTCACCAGAGTCTGTGTGATTTCCACAGACTCTTGAGGTTGCCCTTACAGTAAGCCCCTTGCTATCATTGATGACAATGTACATACCTGGTAATGTGGTGGCTGATTCAATCATGTTTTGATATCAGCAAGGTGTCCTTATTACTTGTAAAGCTTCACTGTGAGAAGGTGAAGGTGAACTTAAATGATGAGTTGGAATGACTTGGAGGTGCTGCAAGCTGGTTGGATGGAGGCATAGAAGAAGTGGGAACAGAAGATGGTGGAATGGTGGGAGCTTTAGAGAAAGGTCTGCAATCTGATGCCAAAGAGTGATCAGAAGGAACAGGAAGATTGGGTAATGTAAACATGGAAGAAGAAGCCACTAATGAGGATGTCATGTGGTGACTAATGACAAATGGGTCTTCTATACGGGCTTAGATCTAACACTGAGATTCCAAACCTTCAGACCTCCAAACTCCAAAGTAACTATTATGTTCTCTTTTAGTTCTTGTTGTTCGCCTCATAAAGTATAATCCTCATTCAAGACCCAAAGTAGAATACTTGTACCTTGCTTGATCTGAACCTCTGACCCTATTCTGAACTCTGATTATTATTATTCGACTCTTATATCCTTCTTGTTCTATGTTTATGTCTTTCTTGTTATACATTCTTAGGATACAATTAGGATATGAGGTATTAATAGTCCCCCAATCTTGTATCCATTCTTTAGTTCAAATATCAACTTATTTCCTGTTACCAACCTCCAATCTTCTTGCATCACTATCTCCATAGTTAGATACTACTAGTGACACCTCTAAGTCCAAACCTCTGGATAACCTCTGATACCCTGATCTCTGAAATTAGGGACCAAATGATAGAAGGCGGCGCAACCCATAAGTTGAAGCCAAGTGCATACCCCCCTTGTATTGCTTCAAAGTCCAACCTCTGAGTTTCTGACCTCCAAAGTTCCAGGTAACATCCATGAACTTAACAGTACTGTATATTCAAACTCACTACCTTTATTGTTCATGCCTCCCTGAGCTGGTCTCCCCTCATTTGATGAACCTTTGCCATGGGTCAGTCATGCCTCCATTGAAGAAATCCAGCATCCCAATGAGGAATGTAACATACCTTGCTGATCCCTGACCAATCCTTTTGACCAAGGACAAGACAACTTGGATGATGGAGACAAATCCCCAAATTTGGCTGAAGCTATCACTATGTTGGCTAGGAACCTCTTGGCCCCTAAGACATCCTCCACCTGGACGAAAGTCTGAGAACCAGAACCCTACGATGGAGCTGATATTCACAAGCTCCAACCTTTTCTGATTCAGTGTTATCTGAATTTTTGTGATAGATCAGACACTTTCTCCAGCAATACCGCCAAAGTAACCTATGTGTTATCGTATCTCAAGGGGACAGCACTCAACTGGTTCAAACCTGGGATAATCTCCCCGAACCAACCCCTAACTTGGCTTACCAACTGGGCCAAGTTTGAGTCTGAACTTCAAACCAACTTTGGAACTCACAACCCTGAAGCTGAAGCTGAGGTCAAACTCGAAAACCTTCAGATGTGTGACAACCAACAAGTTACCAAGTACCTCGTTGACTTCAACTGACATGCCGTTAGGGTCCAATGGGGTGATGCCTGACAGCTTTACAATGGAATCCCAGCCCGAATCAAGGACAAAGTCTCTTGAATGGGCAAGCCTGATAATATCACCACACTCCAAACTATGGTGCAAACCATTGATGCCTGCTACTGGGAGTGATGTTCCAAAATTACTTGGGAAGCCACAACCACCAAGTCCAATGACTGACCTGATAAAGGGAAGGCCACTGCAAGCCCAGCCCTGAACACTGACAAGAGGTCTACGAACACTCTGAAGGCAGGAAATTCTGGTAATCAGTCCGGAGCCTCTGGATCCTTGTCATGACTGCTATTTTCCACATCCTGAGTTCAGTGAATTCTGTTGACCTCCCTAGCGTTCTTCCATCACACCGATATCAGCAAGGCCTCCATAGTTGATCTCACTCCTATTTGCTGGTCGCTGAACATGATCTTTGCCATTGTACTATAATAATTCGCTCTCGTTTCACATCATTTGCAGTCTCCTTGTGGCATGCAGGGTCACCAAGGATGAGCAGAAGTCCAGTGTAACCAACGGGTTTCACTCCCAGACCCCATCTGTCGCTGTGCCCCATGAAGGTGGTTTGACCCTGACTCTGTGTCATAATCCATACCCTAACTCCATGGTGTTCTCACCCCTCTCAATCCATCCCCCCCTGCATTCACTCTTTACTATAAGTACTTCTATTCCACATGTATAATTCCCTAGTTCGATTATCATACGTCTACCTTGTTATTTGACTCCTCACCAGTAGGAAAAACTTTAGTGCAACGACCTACTCCCTCATCAGTAGTTGTGCCTAACGGTGAGCTCAAACCCTTGATCTTATTTGCTACGTCCCTTTAGGGGTGTTGCTGAGACCGCTATTTGCAGCACTTTGCAGAAGTGTTTGGATCAGCAAAAGGAACACCTGAACTGGGGTGACCTTTCCTTGAGGACGTGCACGATTCTTTGCATACAACTCTTGGGTTATTTGCTACGACTGTAGGCCCATGTTGGAATTACACTGATGTTATACCTTTACTCCAAAATTCAATCTTGACAATCCTCTGGACAACCGTGATGAACCCCTGACCTCGCCTGGAAGCTTGGTAACTCACAACCCCAAAGCTGAAGCTGAGGTCAAACTCGAAAACCTCCGAATGCATGACAACCAACAAGTCGCCAAATATCTCGTCAGCTTCAACTGACATGCTACTAGAGTCCAATAGGGTGATGCTGCCTTACGCTGACAACTCTACAATGGACTCCCAGCTAAATCAAGGACAAAGTCTCTCAAATGGGCAAGCCTGATACCCTTGCCGCACTCCGAACTATGGTACAAACCATCAATGCCCGCTATTGGGAGCGATGTTCCGAAATTACTTGGGAAGCCGCAACCACCAAGTCCAATGACCGACCCGACAAAGGGAAGGCCACTGCGAACACCACTCCGAATACCGACAAGA
Organism: Ramaria cf. rubripermanens; assembly: GCA_003316465.1. NCBI lineage: Eukaryota > Fungi > Basidiomycota > Agaricomycetes > Gomphales > Gomphaceae > Ramaria > Ramaria cf. rubripermanens. Next base: position 12,492 of record QFFB01005828.1, read on the forward strand.
GGCCTCCAAACACTCCAAAGGCAGGAAACTCCGGTAACCAGTCCAGAGCCTCCGGATCCTCCAGGCAGCCACAATGAACCCCTGACCTTGCCTCGAAGCTCAGTAAGGACAGCAAGTTGATGACTTAAGAATGACAATGCTGTCTCGACAACAACTTGTATCTGTTCTGTGGAAGAACCAGACACATGACCAAGGAATGCTCTCAAGCATCTGCTGCTCCCATGAAGGCATGCGCTGCCTCAACTACTAAGGCTGCTGAGAAGACAACCTCTGACACCAAGTCCGTGCCAGAGTCAAAAAATTCTTGAGCAGCCCTCCAAACCTCATGCCAAAGGAGGACTGCATTGTAACTCCCAGTGTGACCCCAGTAGTCCAACTCAATGCATCCACTCTTTTTAGTCCAAACTCCTTGACACTTTGCCTAACCTCTGATTTCATTCCAAACACTCCATTTTTGACCCTTGTCGACTCTGGCTCAACACACAGTTTCCTTGAATCTGCCTTCGTCTCGGAACACAAACTCTGAGCATATGACATCACTCCAATCCCACTCCAACTCTTCGACAGTACAACCAACAACATCATCTGTCAAGCTGTCAACCTTCCGATCTGTTTTCCTTCCAGAGAACAACACTCTGCAACATTCTACATCACTTTGTTGGATTCC
>QFFB01005831.1:0-29425 GCA_003316465.1 Ramaria cf. rubripermanens
CGAAGCAATATGGTCTTGGCGGTGTCGTGGATGATAGCCTTGCCGGCACACTTGGCGAGGAGCTTGTAGACGATGCGAGTGCTTACGGAATAATGCCGGCTCGGCTGATGGCAAAAATGGTGATCACATCGGAATAGGTAAAACCACGCCACCTGAGAGCAAAGAGTAAACAAAATCTGTTGTAAAATCGCCAAGTTAACTGACCATATCCCGACTACAGATTGTGGAGGAAGTCCTTGAGAGGCCAGCTTTGCGAGCCAATATTTATGCTATAAAACGCTTTTATTGTAATTTGTAGATAAAATTTCTGCGGTTTTTTCTGCTTTGGCTGCTGCTTAGATTGCTGTCAATGGTCCCGGGCCCGCCTCAAAGCAGATGAAGACCTTATCCAGTCAAAGAGACGATGCAACCGGCTTCGCTAAACGATCGTCGCGCAAGATCGAGGCCCCTGCGGACGTATACGAGTACTCTTCGGGGAAAAGCAGGAGGTCTACTATTACTCTATCTTTGGACAGGCATGAGGAATGTGGGTCAGGTATGTATCGCGTGTTAGACAGTTCTTTTGTTTTTAATCGCTATTGCTATAGATTCTGCTGGGCATGGTCCTGACAGGATTATCGATAGCAAGCTCAATCGGGACACTTTACGAGCACTAATTATGAACACAGGAGAGGATGGACATGCTTCCATCAACAGTGAAGACGACGAGGATATTGAGAGCGACGAGGTTTTCGACGAGAGTGACGAAGAGCGCTTTGCCGGGTTTTCATTTGCGAAGAAGGTACGCATCATTTATCTCTGTTTCGATGTTTCCACAACTCCTATAAATGTTTCACTACAGCCTGTGCAGAAAACAAAATCTCAGGCTTTAACATTGACCACAAATGTATGCTTTGCCGAAGTAGATCTGGACGAACATGAGCCCGATCGCCAGTCTGATGAGGATGCTGAGGTTGACGGGAATAGTGACAAATACCTGGATGTGCTTGATATGTTGGATGGTAGAGGTGAGCTGGATTTGGGGGGTGAAATGGAAGGAGGGGAGGATAAGGATACAGAGGAGGATGAGGGGGGGGATGATGGCTTGAGGAATCCATTTGCTCCCTCTGATTCAGACCGTCTGTCAGATGAGGATGCTCTTGAAAATTTGGAGACCTTTGTTTCCAAGCTCGAGCCCGGGAAGAAACGCAAAGCCGAGGACGAGGCTGGTGAAGCCGCCGTGAGCGATAATACGGCTCCTGGCCGAAAGTGTCGAATGCTCAAGGAACGCACCGAGGCAAGCGTCGAGAGTGAATTTGGGGTCCACGCCACTGCAGGTTTGCGGTCGTTCACTCTGTTCGGTGCCTGGCATTAACCTTAATTCCACATCAGGATCAAAGTTACAGCTCGATGATCTCCTCGCGCCTCTGGCATCGTCTGCGTACCTTCAGGCGCTACGAAAGTCCACAAAAGTTCTCTCAAAAGGCGATGCCCTTGCTGTACCGCTGCCTCAGCGTACCCAGGATCGCCTGGACAGAGAAGCGGCATACGAGCAGACGAAAGGCGAGGTGGACAAATGGAAAGCGGTTATGAGACGGATCAAGGAGGTACATTCTATTCATTCCCGCTCCTACGCTACCCCTCATTTTTAGTCCGGGCAGATCACCTCAGCTTCCCCCTCCAAGTTCCGCAAAAAGTGCATACATCCAACTCTCAGGTTAGTCGCCAAATTCAAGGTATGTGTCTCGTGCCGAATCCGTGGAAGCTCCTGAAACCTCCGACATTATAGCCGTCTACAGAACTCGAGAGCGCGGTCGATAAGCTTCTCCGCGCCGCACAGATGCGAGATGAGGGGGATATCACTAAGACAGAAGAGCTGAAAGTGAAACACCTGTCCGTGGAGGAGGTTGCGGCGCGACGTGCGGAGCTGCGCAAGATGCGGGAGCTCATGTTCCGCGCGGATGCCAAGGCGAAACGGGTCGCGAAGATAAAGAGCAAGACGTATCGAAAAATCCAGAGGAAAGGTCGTGAGAAGCTCAAAGGATTGATAAAAGAGGCTGAAGATCTCGATGGCGTGGAGGATGGGGAGGAGGAGAGAATGAAGCGTGAGGTGGAGCGAGCGAAGGAGAGAGCGACATTGCGACACAAGAATACAGGTAAATGGGCGAAAGCGATGAAGGGGAGGGGGGAGCTAGATGTTGATCAGAGACGGGGAATCGAGGAGATGCTGGAGAGGGGAGAGGCGCTGAGAGCGAAAATACAAGGAGATATGGAAGTGATGATGATGATGATGATGACGACGACGACGACACCGAGAAAAGCGTGGAGGGCATTAAGGCCAGTGCCTTCGAGGAATTGCGGCGTTTGGAACGCGACGACGATACCGGTCTAACAAAGAAGAAAGGGCGGGGTGTTTTCGGCATGAAATTCATGCAGGATGCAATGGCGCGGGATGCGCAGCGTGTCGGTGAGGCCACGGATGACTTCCGGGATGTAATAGCGCGGCTTGGGGGGAGCGGAGAAGATGCGGCTAGCGGTGAGGACGCAGCTACTGAGGCTGGTGGCATTCAGATCCAGCGTGTTGGGGGGCGGATGTCATTTCGGCCTGGCCAAGCGGCAGTTTGTCGTGCTGATGTTCCGGGAATTGTGGGGTCATTCTGACCGTGATGTGATTTAGGTTACGCTGTGGCCCGTGGCACCGTCGGATAGTTCTAGTACGCTGAAGTCGTTGGAACCCGCACTACTCTCTCCCGCGGTTGCCTCGGTGCAGACGATTCGTTCTTTCCCGCCGGTGTTGCCCGACGACTCTGCCAGAGTGTTTTCTCCTCTTTCTCCGCCCGTTGAGCCGCGCACAGCGACCGTAGATGTCAACCCATGGCTTCAGCCTCATACATCTGCCACACAGTCACGGCGGAAGAACGAAATTGTTATTGGCAAGGACAGCGCCGGAGTGGACAGGTCGAAAAACCAGATGAAGAAGCGTCTGAAGAAGGGGATTGAGGAACGTGAGAAGGCTAGGGACGATGCCGTCGTTGAGATCTCAATGGACGATGTGTTGGAGTTGCCAAGTGAGCCGAGTATTCGAGATGCGGAGAGTCAAGTAACAAAGGTCAAATCGGCAAAACCCAAAGGCAAGGAAAAGGCTACGCCGAATGGGAAGCAAGTCGACGCGGCGTTCGAAGACTCAGATGCAGACAGTGAGGTCGAGGCACAGGAACAGCAAGTCAAGGCGAAGGGAAAAAGCAAAGGTGTCAAGGCATTTGAGCAGCGCGACCTTGTCGCCCTGGCATTTGCGGGAGATAACGTTGTGCAGGTGCGGCTACTTCACGGGCTACATCATACAACGATTAACCCAAGAGCCTTTGAAGGATTTCGAGGCACTGAAAAAACGAGAAGTTGAAGCAGATGCTCCTCGTGAAGAAAACCATACACTGCCTGGCTGGGTTTGTCCGTTACATTTAATCTAGGAACGGTTGCTTACGGCTGAATCACTTGACAGGGCTCCTGGGGCGGTGCCGGCCTCAGGCCCAACCCGAAAGCCAAAAAAATCATCAAGAAAGTCGCTGGGATAGACCCCACGTCGCGTGCTGACCACGGTAAACCGCATCTCATTATCTCGGAGAAGAAGGACAAGAAGGCAGCCAAGTATCTGACGAAGGATCTACCATACCCGTACACAAGCAAGGCGCAGTTCGAGAAAAGCATGGAAATACCCGTTGGGACGGAGTGGAATACGAGAATGGGATTCCAGAGGCAGACACTTCCTCGGGTTGTTAAAATGGTGTGTACCGGAATGGCGAGCTCTGTTTTGTTTGCTCACGTATGCTGCGCAGATGGGCACGATCATCGATCCATTGGAAGAAATGTTTTAATCTACTGTGGATTTATTCAGTATGTCGGAAAAATCCGAAAATCCATACCCGGTCTGATAAAGCTCGCCAAGCCATCAGGTCTCAGGTTGTGGGATTAGGCCCGATCATCGATCAACAGGAATCAAATATGATAATTTACACTACATACGTAAGTATTTGCCAGAAGTTGTGCTGAATTGTGCTGCCAAGGAGCTGCTTTATAGCTCATTGCCACATTTGATAAAGTGTAATCAGGTCGTCAAGCTTGATCAGGATATTTGGATTTTTCCGACATACTACTACTGGCGTATCATTGTTCAGAGCCAAACGTCTGCATCGAAGTTGGGTTTTCGAATCTCGGCGATACAGGTCATTAGCCGGTGGAACGCGACACTCGTCCCATTTTCAGACGTTGAGCTTGCTCACGACTAGGGCACAGCTGTGTCATCAGAAAGCCGCAAGTTGAGCATACTCAAATTGATTGTTGTTGGCCGAAAGCACCGTTTGTCGGGCAGCCAATTACTTTTGATCACAAACATAATGGAGACGAGTATGGGGGGGGGGATTGCCTCCAGCAATCTCAAGCGGTCCATCTCTCCAAATGTCACGGCCAATTTCAAGATCATTTACTGGTAACTTATTCCCGAACAGTGCGCAAGGTTGAACAGCACAAACGAAATTTTAGCCAATCCTTTCATGTGAAAGAGCTAACAATTGTGATATGCGCATCATATGATTTGACCATTCTAACTCCCATACATTTAGAAAGATCTCACACAAATAGTCTGCGCAATACATCATCTTCCTAATTCCCACTTTCTCCTCCGCCCTATAGAACTTCATCCTCCCTTCCACACGTAAAATCAAACATGCCTAAGCACGGATGGGGTTCCAAAAATTGCTCAATCTCGAAAGAAAGAGACAGGTTCGGATGTGTAATTTGCAATCAGCAAAAGACTGTGCCTCAGTAAAACGTCACTGGCGACAGTACATGCCCGAGCTGTGGGCGAATTTCCATCAGCAACCGAATCTCCACAAGACAAGTTGAATGTACGAACCACAAGAGATGCCCTTACGTAACACATACATCTGCCTTATACCCTGGGTGGTCGTGCACGGACCATGGGGTTATGCAAAGCAGATGGACGATTTTGGACATGACTTGACATGAATGTTATCAGCTGCGTAGCCAAAAGCCAGCTCCTGGTTCCGATTGCAGGACATGCATGTAGTGTTGTTGTCTGTATGTACATTCATGTCTGCGGCAGTAATTTTCTACACGCCTTTTGCCCCCTTGTTGTGTAGTATAACGTTGGTGAGAAGCTCACCACTCGGTTAGGTCCTCTGATAGTATAACTTCTGAAGCACAGACATATTCCATGTATGGACAGGCTGTATTGAGACGAGCACCATTTCGTTGACATGTTAAGGACATTGGGTAATGCTCACCTGTCCTTCGGCCGCAGTTTTCAACGCATTGCATGCCGCAAGCCAAGCAGACATTCCCGCGATCGTATGCAGTCTTTTCCAGTCATGACAGAGCCGATGGGTAGCAGCGTCTCCAGGGGATAAGAGAACACCAACCGCGATCGAAACGTTATGTAACAAGTCAAATTCAATCTACCCTCCGTTTCGCTGGGAAGCATCTTGTTAGGTCCACCGTGTCCGCGAAGACACCAACATACTCAGGGACAACTCATGACACCAAGTAGATTGGCGACAGGTATTCAAGGACTTACATCCTGGGGACCCTATAGGCACCCACGTCGCCGAAAACCATCGAGGCCCTGTCACGGGTCTGGTTCGTATTATTAATTTCCCTGAATATTTCGCCATCCAAGGGTTGCCAAGCCTTTAGCAGCACTTCCACACGCCGCCCCAAGGGCTCACAGCTAGGCTCCGAAACAATGACGGCCATGTGCAGGAAACGATGCAGTGCGGGAACAATATCACTGACCGGACAATACATGGTTCAACTTGAAGATCAGAGAATAGTATGCGTAGAACACGGACGTATATTCGCGGCACATCACCAACTTCGGAATCGGAAGGTGCATCAATAGGAACGTTTCCACGCAGTTTCCCTCTACCCTCTCCAGGTTAGTAATCCACAGCTCAATATATGAGAATAGTGCTGCACACTGCCGAAATAAGTATTCCCCTGAAGTGCCACCTACTGTCATAGTACCTATATACGCGTGCAGGCTCCTCGATCATTTAATACGATGCACATGAGCTCAAAGTAGAAAGAATACAGTGCTAGTTGGCCGACTGAAAAGCACGCAAGTTAGGTAGCCGGCATACTCAACAACACACGCACCGACCCGCCCACAGATACACCAATTCCACCAGCGCAGGACGTACGAGCCGCCGGAAGTCCGCCCCCGACGCCCGCTCCTTCCCGTTCCATCGAATACAGAAAAGCCTTCAGCAGATCCACCATATGTGGCAGATGCTGGCGCTCCCGCGCGATCCAGTTGCACGTGAGCCGCATCTCGCGAATAACGCTGTACAGCTCCAGCAGCGGCGAGGCCTTCCACAACGCAGCTGTAGCTTTACTACCACCATCCCTAGGCATGGCAGGCCCAGTATCGTTGTCAGAGTCTTCGTCAGAGTCTTCGTAGCGACATTCCTCATGGAACCGCTTGTCGGCGTCGTCGAGCCGGCGACATCACGACGACGAAAGAGTCTCTGCTCACCCCGCACCATAATATGTAGGGCTTCGCTATTGGGACAACGTGATAAATCCTACAGAATAAAAATACGCACTGACCGTCTTCGAGGCGTGGAATTGCCAATGACGATGCTAGAACACCATACATGACTGCGCGCAGAGCTACTGAGACGTTGCTCGGGAATGATATGGGATTCTGAGGCCTGGGAGTATCAGGTAACAAGAAATTATCGAAAAGATACTCCTCCTTCTACAGAAGTCAGACGTAAGGCGGAATTTGAAATTAGCTAAAATACTTCCGAAAATATAAATCTGCCATAGCACAACTGAAACTGCAGAATAAGAGCTGAAAATTGGGGAGATTAACTTCCAAATACATAGCTACAAATGGATATAGTTTCTGTAGAGTAAAACTCAGTGTATACAAAATATGTCAGTTGATGTAAATGGGGTCTGGAACATGCCATACTTCATGACAAATTCATCCCACTCCATACCAAAGAGGAGCTTGATGAAGTCACAAGAGATATCATCATTATAGCTAATGGGGGTATTTGTGTGTGTAGCTTCTGTATGTATGGTCATAGCCAAAGATTATGTTGAACAATGTGCACCTAGATTTTTAAACTGACAACCTTACAGGATAGAACACACTAACTTCACAGCACTTACTTTCTGGTGAGCCTTAATTGTGGTTGTTTGGATATCACATATTCTAGCCATAGGATGTGATCATATACCCTTCCTTTCCTTCAACTGCTTCTCTTTGAGACACTACACCATGGCTGCCATGCCATCCTCAGGCACATCTTTGTAGCTCAAAAGCCCCAATACCCTCTTCTGAAGTTCACAAAGCTGTGTCTTCTTTCCTGCTGTGTCTTCTTTCCTGCTGTGTCTTCTTTCCTGCTGTGTCTTCTTTCCTGGTGAAACATCTACAGTTTGTTAGCCACTTGACAGTGAAGTAAGAGGGTATATGTAACATCATTCACCAGTAGGCTTCTGACATGGATCCTTGTGTTATATTTACTGACTGATCATTGCTGCCCATACCTTGAGTTATGGGTGAGTGCCTCTCATCCAGGCTTCCTTCTTGTTATGTTCTTCACCAGGGTGGTGACCATAACACCCACACCATGCCAATGTACCTACAGGTCTCCCACAGAGTGGCACTTCATTTCACCTGCAACTGAGCAGCTGCTTTATAGTCAATTCCAGCAAGGTTCATGGGATGCTGGTGTTGCTTGGGTACATTAAGCTTCTTGTGCATCTGGACAAGGTAGGGTGCACATGTTTGCTAAGGACCATGGTAAGATGTCTGATAAAAGTGAGTTGAAGGTATCAAGGTAGACAGGTTTAAAACTTCTTACACATGTGACAACATTGTTGACAGCTGACATTTGATGGAGGTCCTGTTGTTAGTGATCATTGTTTCACTAGCTGATCATTTTCTAGTGGATAGCATGAATGATAGTAGTACTCAAGGATGGGTTGACACAGAAAGGAGGTACAGAGGATATAACATATATGCTATAGAATTCTTTGCTGAAGCTGCTCTCAAAACTTAGTCAAAATTGATGGGTTGGGGGGACTAGGTGAAATGCCTCTGCTCTCATCATCTCTTACTAGCCAGGGGGCATGGTTGTAATGGGAGACAGTTTGAAACTTTGTTCTAAGTCTACAACTTTTCTTACACTGATATCCCAAAGCCACTTTAAAACTGCAAGTTTAGAATTTTAGGCCTACAGAAAGTCATCCAATGATAATGACACCTATGTTTTTGCAGCTTTTAGATAATTTTGAACTTGTGCATTACTTTACTTGTGCACATGTGCTAAAACAATAGTTGTGCAAATAGAGTAGCAAGTACACCAGATCAAGGCTAGTGTGGAACCATCACAAAGAAGCCTTAGCTCAAGCAAGGGATTCAGTTCAGATACATCTCAAACCCAGCTAATTGGCCTGGTTTATTAGGCATATCAGGTGTCCATGTGGTATGAACACTAAGAACAAGCTGGAATTTGTATAAATGCAACAAGAAGTCTCCTGAAGGCTGGAATCCTATAAACCATGCCTTCTAACCCTGCATATTGCTTACTCTTAGACTCAATATTGTTTTTAACCCAGTCTACCCCTCCTATCATTCCAGGTCTACTTTTTAGCATTGTGCTGAGACATACTAGAATGACCACTACCCTTAGTATTACTAGAGATGTTTTGACTGCTACATTTACAAACTCAGTCACAAGAACTCACCTACCATGAAGCAGGCGGCCTTCAATACTGTCACACAGTTTAAGGCCATATTGTTAAGACCAGGGTCTACTTGTGGGACCTTGGAGCGAGCTCATTCCAAGCTTGGCCGAGGAGGTTTAGCAAGGGCAGGGCTTCAGCTTATATGCTGTGCCATCCACTAGTGCATGTGCCCTTAATTTCAGAGCAAGGTTGGACAAGAGGAGTGGGAGGACTAAGAGAGAATGGAGTGAGAAACTAGTAAAGGGTTCAAAGGTATCTAGGTTGATTTCTGACTGAAGAGTGAGGTACATACATAACAAGACTTATATACAGATAACAGAGAAACAGGGTCAGACAAACTAACTAAGGGAATCATAATGAAGCTCAGGGATGGATAAGAATGGGGTTCAGGGAATGGGAATATGGGGAACAGGGTCAGGCTTGGGCTCTGACTACTTTGGGACGGGCTTGGATGAGGTTGGGCTTGGGGTATGGACTTGGGACAGGGTTAGTTACTGAATATGGTCACCGGAGATCCATGAGGAAACAGATTGTAACACATATGTGGTATAGATACTGGAGGAAGTGTGAGGGAAACCTAAGCAGACACTCTACACTCAAGTGGTGTACTGGCAAAGGGGAATCCTAAGTCACATAGAGAACTACATAGAGAACTACATACAGAGCCAGGGACATACCTGGCAAAGGGAATCCTAAGAGAAAACTCTGAGGGTCCCTTCACCCACTAGCTAATAACTTTATATCTTAGGGATCACAACTCCAAATGCCTGAATACCAAATGACATAAGCAACAGGTGTGAAAATAGTTGGGAACTGGATGAGGGGGGGGGCTTTGTTTGGAATGTGTAGTAGAAGTGTCAGCAAAGTTCTGCAATGAAATCCCATTTACTAAGGTTTAGTATGGTCCATATGTGGTTTGCCAATAGTTTGCAGATAGTTCACTAAGGTTGATGCAGTTTGCTGGTGTGGGCATGTTTGCCATAGTGTGGGCATGTTTGCAGTAAAGGAAAACATAGGTTCCCCTCATAGGAGGGGATACAGTAGAACTGTCATATGGCATGCCATATATGATGTCTTGCCCTAATGTCTGACTGACCTATGTCATTCAGAGGTGCTTTCTGTTGTGAATGAATACTTACCACATCGAGTCACCAAGTCATGTGCCCACCCGGTGCACGAGATGCATATTCTGTGTACCGAGTTGAGCCCCATCATCAGGGGATTGTCAGTCCATATCCGAGTCGAGCCTCACCATCAGGGGAGCACGAGTTGATGTCCAAGGACCTCAGGCCAGGGGCCAGCGAGCAGTTCAAGGGGCGTGTGCATACAAGGAGATGCAACGCCGTGTTCTTTTCTTTTCTATCTATTGTCTCCTAAACACATGACACTAATCCCCCTCAATCCCCATATGTTGCACCCTATCATGTACATGCTGCACGCATAGGTAATAGTCCGCGGATCCACCAGACTTGTTATATACGATTGCGCGGACATGAACATGTCTTATATCAATCCCCATAGCTACATTACCACTCCACTTCTCTCTCTATCGTTCTCTGATCCACCATGGACTCTCAGTAGTTTACGCTTGTATAAAGTGCCGTCTAGCACTTGTATTAAAAAAATCACCTTTTTGCTGGTCAATGCCTGTGCTCGAGTCAACGCGCAGACAGTCTCCAATTTCCATACGATGTATCTACAAAGCTGCAGCTACTATCTCTTTTATATCTCACAAGTTCCCTTTGTTATTATCACCCTGCACCCTTCCCCCGCCGCTCACTACCACTGCAACCACTTGACCATCAACGACACATCGACCCTACCAAAGAGTCGACAGACAGCTGTGATTATGCCACTAGCTAGGCGCTATACATATCCCCTTTACTTACTAGGCTCATAATCACACTTTCCACTCAGGTGGCCTTCCCAATGGTGATGACCATGAATGACTCACCGGCCTTGTCAGAGACAAAGCTGGGGACCAAATGTATTTCTATTGGACCAGCAATGGCACCTTTTGGGATAGGATTCATTTTCTGAGGAACACCCCAGCAAATTGAGGTATTTTGGCAATCCAGCATGACTATCAGGTTATTACCAAAGCTCAATTCAACAAGTGCATTGTAGAGGCAATCTAAACAGACACTCTACATTCAAGTGCTGTACTGGTGAAGAGGAATCCTAAGAGAAAACTCTAAGCATCCCTTCACCTACTAGCTAATAACTCTATGTCTTTGGGGATCACAACTACAAACACCCAAACACTGAGTGATATAAGCAACAGGGTGCAAAAATAGATGGGGTCTGGATAAGGGAAGGAGTGTGTTTGGAGCAGGCAATGGAAGTGTCAGCAAAGCTCTACTACAAAATACAATTGACTAGGGTTGAGTATGGTCCATATATGGTTCTCGTAGTTTGATGGTTCACTGAGATCACATGTGGTTTTCTGGTGTTTGCAACAGCATGGGACAGTTTGTAGCAAAAGAAAACAGGTTTTCTTCACATGTGTGCCATTTCATGATGCACAGCATATTTGTACTCACTGATGGAATACTTCTGGGTTGCAGCAAAAATCTTTAGTAGAATTCAGGCAGTTGTGCGGAAGAGAACATCTGGAGTTGTAATAGTATCTTGCTGCATCATTTGATGAATTTGAGCTCTATTTGTGATTAGTAATGTTCCAAGTTGGTTCAGTATTTTATAACATTTGGGAGAGGACATGAGATAGGTGAGGGCGAAAGGAACTTGAAGATGGAAAGACTTGTTGCACATTTACTTGAGTGCAAAACACCAGAGCTGACAGTGTAGCTGAAAGGGCTAAAACCTCTAAGATTGAAGTAGCTACTTGTACATTATAACTACAGTAGTAGAAATCCCCTAAATATCAGTGTAGCAATGATGCTCACTGATGGTGACTAGGTGACATGTGTGTGACAAAAGTGTAACAAAAGGGTAGAGATATTCATAACAATTCAGGAAAAATAGTAGAAACGGTGGGGAAAATACAAAATGATCCTAAATTAATAGCATAGTATGCTACTCTGATGGTATAAAAAATAAAAAGCATATTAATTCCACTTTTAGTGCCAAATACTAACCTTTTGTAACATAAACATAAGTTTTGGTGCACAAATAAGATAAAAAAAATTGGATTGCATGAATAGCCTTATCCTGCACTAATGGAATGGACTTGTCAATTATTTGATGTTTTGTTATTTTGAGTGCACACAGAATATTGTCACAGGTCATGTCTGGAGGATTAGTGTACAAATGAGTTAGTGTGTTGTTTGTGTTGTGATAAAACATCAGTAAATATATTGCAAAACATCCCCATTCTCTCTGCTGTCTTTTGTTCTCAGCCCTAGAAGGCTGGGAGAAGTGTCCTGAATATTTTTCTATTATATTCAAAGAAAAGATCACAAAACAGTAATCATTACTATCCTGGACAATATATGCAAGCCATAGACACACTATGACATCACAACAGCAACTGAGGCCAATTATCCACATGATTACCCTGCACACACATCATTGATAACCAATTGGCACACTTATATAATGTGTAAGTGCTTGGCTGTCAGAATGACAAAAATAGAACAGAGAAACATTACGGTAATAGAAGGCTGTATTGAGGTAATAGGGCTTGTGGAATGCAAGTTAGGTGATGCATTACAGGTGCCAACCATGTTGAATTGTGTATGAGGCAAGATTTATAAGGAACAGCTTTGATATAATTGTGTCAAAGAAAACAAGGATTTTCATGCTTGTCTTTTTCACCCATTGTTTGACAAACTAATTCCAATCACCATTCACTCCCTCTGTCTCATTTGCAATGCTCAGTTATTTTCCAGAATTTTCTTATTGTTTCCAATTAATATCCAACACTATCTGTGGAGCAGATAGTTGCATATACATATCCCCTTAGTTACTTATGTTTTGAGCCTCCATCTCTATAGATATTTCCCAGAAAGCATCTCATAACATTGTAGTATAAAGGCTGGAATATTCCTGTATGATATCCTCTAGCCAGAATTATAATTATGTCCTTACTTACATCAAGTTTTGGAGCTTTTAGACTTGCTCTTATATCTTTATTGTTGCTCCTGATGACTCCCACAACTCAAGGATTAGTTACATTAGATATCCTACCCTTTTCCTTCAACTTGTTGTCAAACCTCAGACCTCCACCACTCAAACAGCACCATAACTTGGTACTGAGCCCCTGAGCTGAACTATTGGTTCATCATCAGTATCACCACTGATTCCCCACATTACATAACCCCTGATTGACCAATACATGCATCATATCTGGCATGTATCCAGATCAATATAATAAAATCATTTGAGCTTTTATTTTTCTATATTCAATCCAGACCTTGACATTCAAAAGTTTGTAGTTGTTCTTGAGGAAATATGGTCTGGTTCTGAAAGTAATTTGAACCAAATTTAGGATTTATTATAATCCATTTGAAATGAGATGGAGAGATATTTTATATAGTAGCATTCAGACAATTTGTGTTAAGACTGAGGCCTACATGTGGGACCTCAGGGCAAGCTTGACCAAGCTTGGACTGAGGTTAAGGGTAGGGAGGGCTTGGCTTCAGCTTATGTGCTGCACCATCCACTATTGTCAATGCCCTCGATTTCAGAACAAGGTTCAGACAAGAGGAGAGTAAGGAAGTAAGAGGAGATGGATTTAGAACTAGTAAATGATTCAAGGTGATATCTAAGTTGATTTCTGACTGAGGAGCAAGGTACATACAGAACAAGACTTATATATGGATAATAGGGAAACAGGGTCAGACATAATTAACTAAGGGAATTAGAATGAAGCTCAGAGAAAGATAAGAAATGAGGGTCAGGCTCAGGCTTGGACTTTTATAATAAAATCAATATAAAGTAATATTTTGATAAAACTGATATTTTGTTATGCTTCATTGACACAGCACAAGATGTGGTGTGCATGTTGATGACGCAGGAGGTCACATGATGTGGGGTAATGCTCGGCCTTGGGGACAAACTGGGAGCTCAGCTCAGTGATGTCAGAAACAAAAATATTTGTTGTTTGGGCAATTTTGGGTGAAAAAGTGTTCGGTTTCGAGGGCCTAGAACTGTAGTAATAACTAGATGATTTTTATAATGTTTTGGGGCTGCCAGAAACAGCAAGTAGAGGTCAGGAAAATTTTTCTTGGTGGTTTTAACAAGTAAATATATGGATTTGTGCAAGATAAAAGTTCTGGGTAATATTTTGTCACTAGTTTCATCTAGGAACTATTGGAGTATTTATACTGGAACTATTCTAAAAATATCTTCGAAGCAGAATAAAAAGTAAGGCAGAAATAAGTTGCAGGGATGCATGCATGCAGTCAAGGTGGAGCAAATATTCCCCTGCTCATGTTGAAACGTTGGATGGATAGGGTATTACCTAGGATGTTAGAAATGGAGTCCTTCTAATTAATGGTGATGACAATTGATGAGTAAAAGATAGGGGAAAATAAAACAAAATAAGTTTGTGAAAAATCTCTAATACTAATTATGATTTTCTGAACCTGTTTCGTAAGTGTTCAGTTGAGTGAGTGTATATGATACACCATCACTCCTTCTAATTTCCATGGGTGCCAAAGGCCCCATGCTGCAATCTCCATGCTGCAACAATATATTTCTTTTACTTGTTCCACCGAAGGTTTGGCACTTATGTAAGCGAGCCAATCTAGTGGTCATGCGGGGTAATGACATATGTGATTCAATCCACAATCTGGTCTCAATCTGGTGACATAGTGGGCGTTAAAGGGCCAGTGAACGGTCCAACAGTTTCTAAAATGTTATAGACTTTTATCCTGTAGATAAAATTCAAATAATTCATCCAAGTTCTGCATTAGTCTTCTAGGAGGAATTTGATTGAAATATTTTTATGATTTGTTATTATATTTTCTTTATCATAACATGGACTACCTCAGGAAGGGCTCAGATAAGGTTGGGCTCAGGGTTGGGGATATGGTTACTGGAGATCCATGAGGAACCGGATCATAACAATTTAATACTTTGTAGATAGACAGTTGTTTGTTTGGTTCTAGTCCTAACACTCTTTAGCATTTGTCCAAACAATGCCCCTAAATCTCAAAAATAGCCTATCATCTTTTGACCACTCAGGTCATTCTCCCCTTCCAACTTTCTACATCACTGCCACATTTCCTACTTTAGTAAATGGAGTATTCCTAGTCAATACCTGTGAACCAAGTATTGCAAACACATACCTCATACATCACCATTTCAAAAGTGTACATATCACCCTGTCTCAAGGTACCCAAATGGGAGTGGAGATATACATCTTTGAAACTACCTTACCACCAATCACTGTGGGAAGTAAACCCACTGAAACCTATGGTTGGGCCCATTACACTCACTCTCTGAATATAATCTAGGTGATGAACTAGCTAGTCTGTCTCCATCCCCATCCCCTTCAGCATTCTCATCTCCAGCTCCAGAACCAATCTAGGATGAAAGCCATATTGATACCAGCCATTGTGCAGTTCTAGAGAAAACTTGTTCAAAAGAGGCTGATTGGATTGAATCACCCCCTGAGTCTGAGATACTGAATCTGATGAAGGAAACAAGAGTGTAACCAAGGACAAAGATGGAGATTTAGCAGCAGGATGGGATAATGAGGAAGAGGATGGTGGACTTAATGCAGATGAGGTGACCAAAATCCTAGCTGGCACAACAAAGCTTTGGAGACTGAGCAACAAGCCCAAAGTTCATACTCTTTCCTTTCATTTAATTTCTTCTACTCAAAAATAGATCTTTTCCTAGTGCCAGACATTCTCATGCACAAAAATATATAAATATCAAAATGTTCACTCTTCATCTTACATTTCATTTAACATGCCAGTTTTATGAAAAATTCCATTATGCTTTCTCAGAAGCCATCCCAAGTACACTCACTTTATGTGCTGCATTGTCACATGTCCATCCTTTCAGGCATTAAACCACAACTCATTGATTTCTGTTGCACCAATTGTTGTGCTTACACAAACAAGTTTGCCCACAAGCTGGCAGGTTCATAGTGCACTGCCCCTCAGTTCACTGCCACCAATAAACCCTACTCAAGCTTTGAATACATTCTAATAATGCCTTGTTTGCAAGCAATATTCAAGAACCCTCACTTCACACAGCATCTATGTTATCATACTAAGCATGAACAATCAAAGGATTGAACCTCAGATGTCTATGATGGATCACATTACAAGTCACTACTCTGTTACAATCTGGTCCATCACAGATCTCTGGCTTCCATATCTGGTTATCAAACCTATCCTGAGCCTGAACTCCAAGTCTGACCTTAGCCCAATGTAAGAGAGCTGTACTCTCTAGTTGGAGATCATAAGTTTTCTAGTTTCTGAGTTTTATTAAACTTGCCTAGTTCAGTATGTGCCACTAGGTACCACTCCCATTGTTCTTGGAGTATATAGTATGCTCAGTAGCATTAGTAACAGAGTCTCTTTCTCCCCTGCTCTCATCTAGTGCCTTCAGTCAGTTGTATGGCTTAATAGCTACTTACATCAAGCCATTACCCATGGTATCCTGAGCCTAAGCCTGATCCCTATTTCCTATATCTATCCTTCCCAAACTTTATTTATTATCTATCCCCAACCTTTGTTCTGATCCCTTAGTTAGTTATGTCCAATCCTGTCTCTCATTATTCATATATAAGTCTCATCTGTATGTATCTTGCTCTCTAGCAGCTTAGACATTCCCTTGAATCCCTTAATAGTTTTTAATAAATCCTTCTCTTGTTCTATTCCACATCTCTGATCTGAACCTCACTCTGAAGTCAAGGGCTTATGCAATAGTGGATGGCACAGCATATAAGCTGAAGCCAAGCCCTTACCCTTATTGATACTCAGTCCAAGCTTGGTCTGAGCTTGCCCCCCAAGGTTCCTTACCAAGACTTTGATCTTAACATACTTAATAAAAAGGTTATTATTGATGGTCATGGGTATGATCAGTGACACTGCCACCTGCCTGCTTGGTGATGGCATCTAGATTTTCAAGTGAGCACACAGAGGCCATGCCTCTTGCTGGCCATTCATTATAGTACAATATGCCCTCAATCCTGAAATCAGACTCATATTAAGAATATATTGCCACTATTCATCATTGGCAGCCCCAAGACTCCTAAGAACTTTAACTTGTTCCTTTACCTATACATACAGGAGTCCAAGCAACTTGCAACTAGTGTTGAATTGTTTGATGTCCTGTCTCAAACCCTATTCCCTTTTCACTCCTATACAATTGCCAACTCTGGCCATATGATTGCCTCTGCTACACTCAATGTATGAAGGGACCAAATGCCTTCTGTCCCTGTTGACTCTGTTACATTCAAGGCTTTGGGCACATCAGCCAAAAAAAAGCAACCCACTATGTACCCCTTATTCCTCCTTTGGGCAGCCCTGAATTGGATGAAGGAACTGTAAGGGCAACCCTCTTAACTAGCAGAGGGGAAATCTGAAGAGAAAAGGCTAAGGATCCCCAACTACTAGTAAATGATTATATACTACATACTACTGCAGAGAGGTCATGCACAGACCAACCTCTGTGGAGCTTTGCTCTGCAGAGTAAGGAGATTCAGGTGTGGGAAAGCAAAAAGTGCGGACCTTTGACAGCAGTCAATGGTTGACTTTGAGGGTTAAAAATAGTGCATAGAAGAGCGGATCTTAGACAGCAATCAATGGTCTGCTTTAGGGCATTTCCAGAGGGAGGAGGATGGTGGGCCAGCAATGGAATGTAGTGGGTCCACACACATACTCCAAGGAGATATTGTGGACAATTGGTCCAAGGCCGTAGATCGCTAAATGGGGTTATGGTGGGTCATGGGTCTGGGACAATGGATCACCAAATGGGGTTCCCCTAACAGGAACTCAATGGGATCCTTGGAACCTTCCTATATGCACCAATGAAGAAATTCCACAACAGCTCACAACAATCTAGGCCACACCTACTAAGGAAGAATGCAAATGTCTCACAATAGTCTATGGGCTAAACAGGGGCTCCATTCTGTTTTAACTACCATCCATGTCACACACAAACAGCTTCCCATTCAAGGGAATACAGTTCTTATTCAAAAATCACTTGTCAAGCTATGGAAAGAGAAGTATGGGGGACTCAATGAGGGAGCAGGAGAGTACATAATCTATGAGGGGACAACCTCTAAGTAGTCTCTCCCTCTTTATTTTACTTTAGTTTCCCTTCTATATCCCTTCCCACTGTCCATTTCCCTTAGTTTCCCATTCCCCTGTTTGTTGTTACTGTCACAGTCACACTAGCTGTATAGCTAGTTGCTTGCATAAGGGTGGCTCTAGTGACAGACTCTAATATTTGCTAGATCTACTCATCAGCAATTGCAGTCAATAGGTATATACCATATACACACTATATACATGCCAAATGTGCCCCTGTATGAGATATAGTATATGGTATATACTATCTATATATCATATTGTTAGATCCCTGAGATCTAACACCAAAGCTCCAGACCCCTGGACCCCTGAACTCTGAAGTAACTATTGTATTCCATTCTTATTCTTATTATATTATAAAGTATAATCCCTATTCATAACCTAAGATAGATTACTTGTACCTTGTTTGATCCAAACCTCTAATACAACTCCAAATTCTACTTATTATACTACTTGTATATCCTTCTTGTTACATGCTCTTAGGATACAACTAAGATATAAGGTATTAATAGTCTACTAATCTTGTATTAGTTCTTTAGTTCAAATATTGACTTATTTCCCCATTACCGCCTTCTCACATCACTATCTCCATAGTTAGATACTATTAGTGATATCTCTAAGTCCAAACCTCCGGACAACCTCCAAACCTCCAATCTCTAAAATTAGGGATCAAATGATAGTGGGTGGTACAACACATAAGTTGAAGCCAAGTCCCTACCCCCCTTGCACTCCCTCAAAGTCCAACCTCTGAATATCCAATCTCCAAAGTTCTGGGTAATGTCCATGAACCTAATAGTTTGAGAACATCAAGAACAATGATTAGAAGCTAATAGTGTTATTTGTCTTGAGAGCGGATATGAGATAAGCAAGGGCAAAAGCAACTCAAAGAGGAAATAGAGGACTCAAAGACAGAAAGACTCATTGTGTATTAACTCAAGCACAAAACACCAGAGCTGATGGCACAGCTGAAAGGGCTAAAACCTCTGAGATTGAAGTGGTCAAAGTTCTAGCTACTTATACATTGTAACTACAGGGGTAAAAATCCTGTGAATATTGGCATAGC
Organism: Ramaria cf. rubripermanens; assembly: GCA_003316465.1. NCBI lineage: Eukaryota > Fungi > Basidiomycota > Agaricomycetes > Gomphales > Gomphaceae > Ramaria > Ramaria cf. rubripermanens. Next base: position 19,057 of record QFFB01005831.1, read on the forward strand.
AATTATACATCGCTGATAGTGCCTAGGTGACATGTGCATGAGAAAAGTGTAACAAAGATAGAAATATTCATAATAATTCAGGAAAAATAGTAGAAATAGTAGGAAAAATACTAAATAATCTTAAGTTTATAACAGCTAGCAAGTCTGAATCCTATAGAGATTTTAATGCAGGTGAGATCAGGAAGTAAAGTCTGGCTAAGGAGTATCATACAGGAATATTCTGATACTTATATTAGGATGTTATAAAGCATTTCTGAAAAGTAATCTAGAGAGATGGAGGCTTGAAAAATGAGTAACTAGGGGGATAGATATACGCAACTATCTGTGGAGTAGATAGTGCCAGACATTGTATGGAAATTTTATAATGTTAACTAGGGAATTGGGAATGGAAAATACAATGAATGGTAACCATAATTAGTGTGTTAAGTAACAGGTGAAAAAAGTAGACATGAAAATAATTGCCTTCCTTTGACATAATTAGGTCAGGGCCATTTCTGCTGCATTTCATCTTGGAAGCAGTCGGATATGGTGGGCACCTTTAGTGTGTTATAATAAAATGGGATAACATAATTTTGCTCACTGGATCAAGGTTTCTATGCCTTATCAACACTGCACCAAATGGGGCACATGTGTTGATGATGCAATGGGGCATATGATGTGGGGATCACTGCTCGGCCTTGGCAACAAACCAGGAACTTGGCTCAGGGATGCAAGCGACAGAAATATTTGTTATTTGGGTGGTCCTGGGTCAAAAGATGTTCAGTTTTGAAGGCCTAGAGCTGTAATAATAGCTAGATAAATGCTAGGATTTTTTGAAGCTGCCAGAGACAGTGAGTAGAGGTCAAGATATAATTTCTTAGTGTTTTTAATAGGTAAATACTTGGATGGATGCAAGATAAAAGAAAGTTCTGGCTGATATTTTGTCTATTATTTCATCTATGAACTATAGGAGTATTTATACTAAAAATTCTAAAAATATCTTTGAAGGAAAACAACAGGGGAGGTGGAAATGAGTTGCAGGGATGCATGCATACAAACATGGTAGAGCAAATATTCCCTGCTCATGATGAAACATTGGATGGACAGGAATACTACCCAGGATGTTGGGGGTGGAGTTCTTTTACTGAATGGCAATAGTATTTAATGAATATAAACATAGGAGAAAGTAAAATGAAAAAAAAAAAAACTTATGAAAAACATTTGATATTGATCATTATTTTCCTGATCTGTCTCATGAGCATTTAACTGAGTGAGTATATGTAATACACCACTCCCTTCTAATTCCATGGGTTCCAATGACCCCATGCAGCAATCTCCATGCTGCAGCAATATATTTTGTTTGCCTGTCCTACCAAAGGTTTGGCACTTACATAAGTGCACCAATTTGGTGGTTGTGCAGGGTACTCACATGGGGGATCTGATCCACAATCTGGCCTTGATCCTATCACATGGTAGGCATCAAAGGCTATGGCCTAGCAGTGTCCAAGCCACTACAGATTTTTATCCTCTAGATAAAAATCCAATAATTCATCCAAATATTGTATCAGCCTTGTGGGACTAAACTTTATTTAATAGAAATATATTTATGATTATTTTCATGTTTTTTTTATCACAACATAATGCTCCACCTGACTTGCATCCCACAAGCCGCATGGCCTCAACATGGCCTTCTATTTACTGTAATGCTTTTTTATTCTATTTTTACCATACCAATGACCAGGCACTTACACACTATGCAAGCATGCTGATCAAATACTGATGACATGTGTGCAGGATAATCAAGTGATGAATCTTCAATTGAAGTTGTGATGTCATGGTGCATCTCTGGCTCACACATATCACCTGGAGCAGCAGTGGTTGCTGCTCCATAGTTTGTTTTTCTAATATAACATAGGTTTCATTCAAAATATATCCCCAGCCTCCTGGGGATGAGGATAGATAATAAATGATGAAGAAAAATATTTATCATAAAATATTTACTGGTTTTTATCACAGCACTCAATACTTCCTTTACTACTAATTTTTCTTGGCTGCTGAAGGAACATCGTATTCAACTGCCTATTCGGGAGCTTGGAACGTCCCATAGCTATGATGAGCATGGTCAACGTCAAGACATGTCCTGTAATACCTTATCGTCTGGTAGCATCTGCCGGCGCTTGTCGCCTCACAGCCTGCCGATGTCTAGCAACATCACAGCACCGCTGCCACACGGGTAAACTCCCTGCAGCCTCCATCCCGCAACCCGCTCAAGCCCACAGCTGTCGGCCTGTCACGCTCGGTGCTTTGATCGGGATCTGGGGATCGGTCCTTCATGTTACTTGATGACCAGGATTTGGATGTCTGACGATGGTTCCTTTGCTCTCTTCAACTCTCGTTGATAAGTGACCAATCGCACTTATTCTATGCCACCACCACCACCACCACCACCACCGACGTCGTGCTACAACGATGACACACTCACCAAATGGTATCCATGGGGTTCCCAAGGTGTTCCATTTGTCGCATAAGCTCTGCAGATCCCATCGGCGACAGCGACAACTTCACTATATGCGACCTCTAATTACCTCATCACTTGCACAGACTGCTGGGGAATCCCCTCACAATTACTAGTGTGCATCACTTCTGGGGTCTGCAGTCATACCCCACGTCCGACGCTGTGGACATGCTGTCTAATCCCTCAGCAGGAGTCCTGTGTAAGTACTGGGCTGCTTTCCGTGAGCCACAGCAGGGCGAGGTGTGGTAGACAACTATGCTAAGAAGCAGTCAAAGACATCGTTAGAGAAAACGCGCGTGAAGAAATAGAGTGCCATCGACAACTTCACCGAGAGAAAAACTTCTCAGATGGACACGTAGCAAGACGTATCTATCGCTTACCGATACTGTCTAGACTCTGAAGAGTGTCCATTCGGGCGCCTAACTGCAGCACAACCATGGCCATGGCCATTGTTATCAGTTTTCATAGTCGCACTCTCCCGGCTACACTAACATATCATCACTCTTTCGGCGCAGTCAACCCTCTGTTCATCTTGGAATGGCCAGATTGCATGGTATGAAATAAAGTACACCCTGGATTTCATTGCGTCAAATTGACACAGTCTATCACACTTGCTGCAGGAATACTTTCAGTTTCATTTGATCCTATTGGGCGAATCTAGCATCTTAAATCATGAAGGTGGTTTTCATCGGAATGACTGCAACCCATTACGTTAATATTCTCAACTGAGGTCGTTTGTCTTCCATAGGAACAGAGAGGTCACGACAACAATTTCGAGTGACTTTCATTCAGCTCCCTTTGCCACGACACTTCGACGACACTCACAAGATGACTACTAGTAGGCTCGATGTAAGTAAGGAGACTGCCATCGCGATGTACTCAGACTTCCGGTCCGAGCGCTGCCGATGCGCCTGATGCAGACAGCTGTACGATGCGAGTACATTTAACTTCCAGCCCTTCACTTCCAAAATACCGCTTGCTCTCGAACGACCAGTCGTAATGGCCAGTCGTCAGAGCGATTAGCCCAGTTATGTATTCCTGGATGACTTGGTCAATGGATGGAGAGAATAAAGGAACTGCCTTGCAATCGTCCAAGAGGCCTCGCATGACTTGATGGCACCAGTCGCCAATGTAATCCATGGCAGCTTGAACATCAAACGACTTTTCCTTCATGACAGCAGTTATTAAATTGTGGCCATCCTGGCCATGGCGACGCTCAGAGTTGTAGGAGAGTATATCCTTTCGAAATAGTTCAGTCGTGACTCGGAAGATAACCGTGTACTAGGGTCACATACATTGGTGAAGACATGGATGTCCATATTCTTCGTGGTGAGTGTCTGGATGCGTGGATGGGTCATAATCTCCTCTGGTATATCGTGCTGGAGCAGAAGAACGTCCATGACACATCGGACTGCAGCAGTCTCCCTTCTGAGAGTCAAGTAGTTTTCGATCGATCGGACGATATTTGCCTCTCTATCCTCAGCTTCTACACCCACGGCCCGAATGTATCGTTGTAGGCTTTCTCTCAGGCGCTGGGACGCTGATGGAGTGGCAAATGCAGTTATTCGTGACCAAAGGCTATTAAGACATAACCTTAGGACGATCAGCATTATATGATACTTGTGTCACCCACCACTTCGTCATCTCACCGAGGGGAGACGGTCCTGGAAGGGGGGCGGATGGATCCCTACAGCATAGCCGTGAGTTTATTATTGCCACGGGATGAATCAGACTCACTCCAGTATATTGATCAGAGTGGTCGCAATCTCATGCACGGAAGCACCACGTTCGTCATCGCTGACAGCGTCGTAAGCAAAGAACCAATTCATTAGGTCACATGCCAGACGGTAATGCTCTCTGTTCACGAAAGGATAAAACCTCGAGGCCAGAAGAGCGAAGTCATGGGTATTAAAAACAGCCTGGGCTTTGGGGTTAAGAACATGGAAGCTCTCTACCCAACGCACACTCTCGGGGCTGGTTTCCTCGTAGTGGGGATTGAGAACATGCCTAACTGGCACGGGGACATTAAGTCAGGAAGAACAATTGTAGCGGTCATGCTGAGGTGTATGTGGATGGGGTGCGTGTCAGGCTGATGGTGCTGGAGGACCACTGCAATTATATACTGGAAGCGCAGAGAAGAAATTTCGATATGTAGGAGCTACAGGTCATTCTACAGATAGAACAGTATACGCTCATCACTATTGGAACGGTGAGCATATATCCGGCATTGTATATATGGCGCGGACGTGACAGCGGAGGTCCAGTGCTCTCCGGGGTCTTTAGTGCCGGAAACGCTATTTTTAGTGTCGGTCCGAGGTCAGCCCGAAAGCCGAGTCGCTGCAAATCCCTAGCCCGGCGTGGGCTCCTAAGAATAAATGTGTAGCACCGCACTTTGACGGAGATAAAAGTTTAAAAATATTCACGAGAGACGTAAGATATCCCGTGACTTTCACGAGAATTCTCGCCGCCAAATATTCGCATGATTTTCTGCATCTCCTAAAAATATTATAAGAATCTCATCCACATATTCTTCACCAATTATTTGGTTGAAATGTATCTGTGATTATTTATATTCCAGCCGGCAGCTCAAGTGCTTCCACATATGTTGCAATTGAATTGTAACTTGTATAGATACATGGTATAAGCTGGGACCAGTAGCTAGTTCCTGTAAACTCTCAACCCTACACAATGCATGTTGCTGACCATTCAAGGTTGGATATTAGTCCGTTGATGAGAGTGACTGTCATGAACCGGTTTATTCTACTATAATGCTGAGCACCTAAGCGGAACCATTTCCTCAATTGTCTCATCAGACGACCAACATCTTTTCATACTCTGAGCTGAGCCATCATCTCCATCATCAACTATGTGCTTCGCTGCTACCATCACTTATGCATCCACCCCATCACTCCCCATGTAGATGCCACCAATCATTCAGGTTCCATCACCTGCCCACATTAGGTGACAATCTGACAGAACTAGCACAGGTACCATGGACTGGGAAAGCATTAATCCCCATGAACTCTTCTTTGATCCCAACTCAGGACAAGTTGAGTTACCGGTGCATCACATTCCCCATGAACATGAAGACAAGCACAGCATGGAGATTGAGATATTGGAAAGTGGTGTTGGCTCCCCATACAATCCTTACCATTTTGACTATTCCATTTATCCCCCTCGACCACTTAATTCTACACCACCTCCTTCAATCAGATTAGCAGATCAAGCATTGCCTCAGAGGCTGTACACTTGGAGTATGGAAGTGTGGTCCCGGATTGTCAGTTGGTTCAGGGGTTAAGTGATGACTCATTACTATTCCCTTTGACTCATTCTTGTTCTCCATGACTCATTGCTACCCCTATGACTCACTATTGTTCTCTCTGACTCATTGTTAACCCCCTATGACTCATTGTAGAGCATTGTGACTCATTTCCCCCTTTTTGTACCATACTTGACTCATTATTCTGACTCATTCTGACTCACCCTGACTCATTCTGACTCACCCTGACTCATTCTGACTCACCCTGACTCATTCTGACTCACCCTGACTCATTCTGACTCACCCTGACTCATTCTGACTCACCCTGACTCATTCTGACTCACCCTCATTCTCCCAAGTAGTTAAATAGTGAGCTTGCTTCATGTATTTCGCTAGTTTGGTTATCATATACGTTACACCGTCTCCTGTGCCCTTAAGCACTTGAGGATACCTTGCTCACCTCAACTCTCTTCTCTCAATACTTTTCTTCGAGGCTTGTCTACTTCAGACTTGTCCCATCTCTACCTTCTATCTCTATTCATCTGCAACCAACAAAGACAGGCACCCTTTTTAGTACAGGGTCTTTCAACATTGGGATCTTATACCCAGTGTGGACGGTTCTGACAAGGAATCCAACCATGGACAAGCCAGCTGCCAATGTACAGGTCCCCACAGGTATGAGAGCTTGCTTCTCACACTAAGAAAAATGGCATGCATATAATCTATGAGGTTGTCCTAGCCTGGTATTCACCCCAGCATCATGTCAAATACTGAGAGATGTTTGCTACATGTCTTTGTGATGCAATTCTGTTCTTTTCCAGAAGCATACTGAGCCTGGAACAAATATTTCAAATATCACCAGTAATTCCAGGGCTGACATTCTGAAAAGTGTGAGGTTGTGCAGGATAATGGATGGAATAACATATTGTGAATATTGTAGCACTCTGGATCACCTAGCTGAGTGGATCTCATGTAGCATATTGTGCACATGAGCCATGTTGAATTATGACTTAGCAAGCCACCTGCCTTCCAGCTTGCAGGAAGGTCTGAACAATTGTCAGCAATGACTGTGTGGATTATCTCCTGGTCCTCATGCCCATCAACATCAAAATATGTGTCTAAGCAAGGATAACATGAGACAGATGAGCAACAAAATAATCACCTTTACAGAAGTGACATATCTCTTTGGAATGGCTCCAGGATATTATTCAACTTCTCCAAAGAGGGCTCGCCTGGTACACCACTGAGTTTGTTTTTCCACATAAGAATTGAATTGAGCAGTGGTTGTTTTACCATATAAGGTACAGTGCACCAACAGAATGCTTTGACCCTTTAGTGGCCTGAAACCTTTGCACTTGTTAGCAAAAGCAACACATTTAAATGAACAAGTAAATACCAGTCAAGATTGATCTGTATGATGAGCCAACATGGCAATGACATGAAGTGCTAGTTGAGCTCATGCACATCGACATCTTGGATCCTGCACTTTCCTCCCTGGTGATGTTCCAGACCAACCTGGATAGCACGCTGGCCCCATCCATCGTATACATCCTCGATTCGAGTGTGCAGGCTAGGGAATGCATTTAAACCAGTACCATCCAGGGGTGGAACAATGCCTGGTTCATCCCCAGCCTTGCACCAGTGCTGGAAAGCCTCACACTTTGTACCATGTAATGGGGCATATATGTGGTAGCAGGAATATCACTCGAGATGGCTGGGTTCAACGATAATGGTACTACGTGGTTGTCCACATCCCTCCAGAGGCCTTCCAACTCCACCACCTTCTGACCAAGGCAGGGTGAGGACGCGTCGCGTCACGTGATCTAGGTCAGCGACTCGCTGCTTCGCTTGAACAAATTTTGGCTAAGTCCAGTGAGAGATATACCTGAGATATTTGGTTAATACTGCAGATATCCTGTGAGATTTCTCTTCCAAGCTATTCTCATAATATTTACAGGATACTGCCAGTTTCCCGAGAATAATCCCACAGAATATTTCCGTCCAAAGTGCGGTGTATATGAACACTTTGATTTTGTCTCGGGGTCCGTCCACTCCCTCTGCGTAGTAACCTTCACCTGTTGCAAAAGACCTGATAGTCACAGGGATAGTAGTCGAGCAGAGAAAAAAAAAATTAATCTAGATTTTGAAACACCGGGTTGATGATAGCAGGACAACACAAAAGCTACAACGACTACAGGAAATTTCTCAAGCTGCACCATGCCACCAGGGATCTTGGAGTAACTCCTCCGCCGTTGCTCGGTCCTTCGGATTTAACCGCATGCAGCGCTGCATGATCTTCGCCGTCGCAAGCACATCTGCCTCCTGCAGCACTTTGTAGTTCCTAAGAGACATGGCAAAAGGGTTATTGAATACGGGCGGATGCGCTTTCAGGTCACCTGCACTCGTGGCGTAAGTGTGCAATAGCATCTGTTACCAAACAGAAAGACAGACAGAATGGGTCGTGAATGTTGTTCGGGTTGACGGTGAGGTCGAAGTAATGAGCTCCAAGCTTGCTTGAGTGTATTTGCTCACGTGTCATGCGCTCGCGTGTGAAGCAGAGCATTTGCCACAGGTGCCCCGTCGGTTCGTCGAGCTTGTATTCCGGGTACGGTTTATATTCGAACAAGGCGCCGCCAATGATAAGCTCGAATATCTGCAGATGGATACAGTCAGCGGGTAAACGTACGATACAGGGACATAAGTATGTACCAGACATCCAAATGCCTAGATGTCGACTCTATTGTCCCATGGGCCCTGAAGAATGGTTTCTGGGGCACGAAGGGAGTTAGCAGTGATCTCATCGGTAGTGTGCAAGGCTGATGGTTGCGCTGTTGGTTGCCGGGCGTCGATACCGTCTCACAAGTCGGGAAATCAAGCTACTGCTCACCGCTGCCGAAATCTGACACCATGTAGGTGCGGGTCATAGCCTCAGCGAGTGAGGGAAGAGGGAGCGGCTGAGATACCGCTGCTTGAACAACACATTCCCAACTCTCTTCAGGAGGGTGGCGCCGAGCCGGGTCCGTCTTGATGAGCGTGGCGATTGCATCTTGTGTGCCCGAGCCAGTGTCAAACATGATATTGTCGTGTTTGAGATCCGTGTGCACGATCTGACAGTGGTGCATGTGCGCGAGACCGTGCAAAGTGTGCAGGAGGATACGCTTGACGAGTGGTAAAGGCAAAGCTTTTTTACCGGCGTCGATCTGGAGAGACTTGATGTCTCCGCCCATGACGTCTGTAACGAGACATAGATGGTCGCCGTCCTTGTCCTTTCCGGGATGTATGAAGTTGGCAAGAAGTCGAGGGTAGTGGTTTGGCTCGATGCCGGGCGGTGGCGGCATGGAAGCCACACGCTCCAGGGCGCTGAGCTCCCACGTTATACCTTTTGTAATCAGATTGGTCGAGTATCCTTTCAAAACTTTGATTGCGACGTATCTCTCTTCCCTGACGAGGTCATGAGGATAACATATGCACAACTGCCATGATAAACGTACTTTACATCAAACGCCATCCATACGCTGGAGTTCATGCCCCACCCGAGCTTCCGAACGACCTTGTAGCGCTTTTCTGGACCGATGGTGTCGCCAAATTCGATGCGAATGAAGCCGTGACCTTGCTCCGCCGTGACGCCTAACGGCTCTTCGACAAACTCCAGATCGACGAGTTCGACGCCGTCTGGGGTGACGGAGACGTGCTTGTTCGAGGACCGAGGTGCCGCGTGCGGGTCCGCAAATACCACTTCGGGAAGTGGCATGGTTGGAGGTCGGACGGCGGGGTTATGGCGGAAGCGACGTTGTATTGTGGAGAATGGGCGTGGAAGGACGCGAAGGCGAGGTGTCGGCACACGCTGCAGCATACGTTGTCAAAAAACACGACTCATGGTCTTTCCCAGACGCTGGCACTCACCCGAAAAGGAAGTATGACGCACGGGTCACATGACGGTTGGGGTCAGACGACGCTGAGGAGCCTGTTGTGGACGAGCTGGTGTTGTATGGGGGGAATGATGACCGGATAGGATGGGTCTCTTTGTCGGAGGTTCTCGGATTAGCAGGGGGCGGATCAAGGATCGATGTCGATGGGTTGTCGAGGCTGAATGGGAGATGGAGTCGATGAGACGTCGAGGTGGAGCGAGAGATGGTCGACATGTGGTCGACGTCGGGGACATGTTCGTTGTTGTATTAGCTGGAGGTTGAATTTATCTGGACGTTGTGCGTGTGTCCGCTAGGAATGGACGCGAATCGCAGCGGCCGTGATTGGCACGATGAGCATCGATGTAGCGCAAGACGAGGTTCCAATCACGCCATAGACATGCAGAAGAAGACGGGTCGTTATGGGGACAGCGAGGGGGACGGGTAGAAAACGGGCGCGACGACTGTGAGCTGTGGGCCGTTGACGAGACGAGACGAGACGCAAGCCGAGAGACGACGACCTTGACCGTGACCTTGACCTCGACGACCTTGACCTTGACCTCGACGACCTTGACCTTGACCTTGACATCGACCTCGACGACCTCGACGACCTCGACCTTGACCTCGACGACCTCGACCTCGACCTCGACGACCTCGCCTTTGGCCACCCTCGTCCACCTCGCCGACGCATTCCACCACCCTCCTCCACCC
>QFFB01005835.1:0-24884 GCA_003316465.1 Ramaria cf. rubripermanens
TGGACCGGAGCCCGGAGGTTCGGGAAGTCGGAGTAAGGGAAAAGAGCCTGAACTCTGAGTTTGCAGTGCGTGCAAGTGGAGGCAAGTCGAGTGTGAGTGGGAGGAGGGCGGAAGAGGTAAGTGATAGTTGGTTCTTCCGGAGCTTGGACTTATGATTTGCCAGGGACGTCATGCCGAGCATGTCAGGACCGTAAGGTCCAATGCATAGTCGGGGACATCCACGGAAGTCTGCGTAAGCGTGGAAGGTCCGAGAATGAGGAGGAGGACCAGACGGTGAAAAGGCCGAAGGGACCAGCTCCCAAGGTCGTGATTCAGCCCTCGGAGAGGCCGAGTAAGGAGGCCAGGGACGGAGACCGCTATGTCTTCCGGATGTCCCTGGTGAAGGCATTGAACAAGGTAGTAGTGGAGCTGAGGGCCAATGGGGAAACGCAGAAGTGTATCCTCGGGGCCTTAGAGGACATCCGGGACAGTTTGTCCGGAAACCTCCAAGTTGTGGATGCGGAGAAGGAACTGGAGGTTGGAGGTGACGGGGAAGCAGAGGAGTTTGAAGGGTTCGGGGGTTGCGGAGATGCAGAGGGCTCGGATGCAGAGGGCGAGACGATGCAGTAGATAATCTTTGACTAAAAATGACTTGTTTTCTTGGAACTGCATGAGACTTAAGAATCAGCAAGTGGTAAAGGTCCGGGTTTGAAAGGGTACGCTTGGTGAAAGTCCAAAGTGACTTCCGAGGCATGTCCGAGCTCGGAGGCCGGAAGCCAGGAGGTCTCTTTGTCTGTTCCTTCGTATCCAGCCCATTTGACCAAGTACAGCAACTTGCACTTGCATCGTTTGTCTATCCTAGAGTCCAGGATTTCGGAGATCTCATACTCGGGTTCCCCATCAATGATGATTGGAGGGTCTGGTGTTGGAGATCGATTCGGGAACTTGTTCGGAGTTGTGGCTTCGAGCATTGAGACATGGAACACTGGGTGGATGGATCGCATGCTGTCCGGAAGCCAGAGGGTAAAGGACACAGATCCAACTTGAGCTATGATCTCAAAGGGGCCTAAGAATTTCTCTGAAAGCTTCTTCAATGGCCTCGTAGTTCGGATATGGTCTGACCAAACAAAGACCTTGTCTCCTACTTGAAAGTTCAGTGGTGTTCAGTGTCGGTCTGCAGAGGTGGAGTACCGTTTCTGTGCTTTGGAGATGGTGGTTCTAAGGTGTTGGTGTAGCTTGTCAAGGTCCATAGCAAAGTCTCTTGCTTTGGTGGAAGCAAGGTCTTGTTCCAGGTGTACGGAGATGTTCGGATGATAACCCTTGTTGGCAAAGAAGGGTGATATGCCGGTGGTGGCATTCGGAGAGTTGTTGTACGTGAATTCTGCGATCGGAAGGAGATTGGACCAGTTGTCTTGCTGGTAGTTGCAGTAGATCCAGAGGTACTGTTCAAGGGATTGATTCATGCGTTCAGCCGGTCCATTGCCTTCGGGGTGGTATCCTGAGGTGAAGTGGAGCTTCATGTCGAGAACGTTTCCAAGTGATCGGAAGAAGGAGGACACGAACTCCGAGCCTAGGTCGGAGGTCACGTGTGAGGGGACTCCATGCTTGGAGAAGACATGGAGGACAAATAGCTTAGCTAGAATCGGAGCAGTGATCGTATCGAAGGTTGGAATGAAGATTGACTGTTTGGAGAGTCGATCAATGATAACGAGGATGGTGTCATATCTGGAGGAAGGAGGAAGCTTCTCGATGAAATCCATGGAGATAGAATTCCAAGGTCATTCCGGAATGGGGAGTTGCTTTAACAAGCCATACGGACGATGTCTCTGTGACTTTGAGCGCATACATGTGGTGCAGGACTTAACATAGGACTTAATGGAAGTTCGGAGTTTTGGCCAGACGTAGCCTCGTCAGACCAGCTCCAAGGTTCGGTTTTGTCCGAAGTGTCCGGAGATCGGATGATCGTGCTTGTACTGTAGTACTCGTAGTCGGAGATCATTGCTGTCCGGTACATAGATCCGGTTATCTAGTAGGAGATGTCCTTCAGGACTGAGGGTCCATCATCCTACCGGGTTGCTTAGGTGATCTGCTAAGGTCGGATTGGATTTGATGGAGGTTCAGATATCGGAGTGGAGTTGGTCGATATCCATAGTGATGGCTGCGCATAGTACAGGTGCGCAGAGTGACATAGCTTGGAGTGATGAGGTAAGCTTTTCACAGGTGAATACAGGTCGGAGGTTGTGCGGGTTGATGGTTGCATAATTACTTTCCCCCTCTTTAAGGTAGACGTCCCATCGTCTAGTTAAAGCGTCGGGTTTGGTTCCAAGGCGTCCGGGGTGGAAGTGTATAACCATGTTGAATTGAGACAGGTATTTGGACCATCAGACTTGTCGTCATGTGAGGAGCTTTGTTGTAGAAAAGTATTCCAGGTTCTTGTGATCAGTAACAACATCGATTAGATTCAGGGATCCTCTGAGGTAGTGTCGCCAGACTTTAAATGCTTTGAAGATTGCCATTAGTTCCTTATCATGGACATTGTAATTCTGTTCTGCAGAGGAAAAGGTCTGAGAGTGGAATGCGATCGGATGTACTTCATTATCGTCTGGAGACATTATTGAGAGGATGGCAGCAAGAGCATAGTCAGAGGCGTCAGTTTCGAGGATGAGAGGAGCTTCGGGTATCCAATGCTGAAGGATTGGAGCGGTGGTGAAAGCCTTTTTGAGTGTGTTGAATGATTCTCAGCATTCTTCAGAGAAGACCCACGGAGCACCTTTCTGGGTGAGATGTGTTAGCGGAACTACTAGGTTGGAATAGTTGAAAATGAAACGCCTATAGAAGTTGGCAAATCTGAGGAAGGACTGGATGTCCTTGACCTTTCTCGGTTCGGGCCAATCTTGGATGACTTGTACCTTTGTGGAGTCCATCGTGAGTCCATTTGGAGACATAATGTATCCGAGGTACTCAACGGTGTCCACATGGAAAAGGCACTTGTCAGCACAGGTGTATAGGTTGTGTTGTCGGAGCCTTTGGAGTACTTCTTGGACATGCTTTTGGTGCTGCTCCGGGTCATCAGAGTAGATGAGGATGTCGTCCAGGTATACTAGAACGCATACATCCAACATGTCAGCAAAGATGTCATTCATGAAGCATTGAAAAGCAGCAGGTCCATTGGTAAGTCCAAAAGGCATAACACGCCATTTGAACGATCCATATCGAGTTCGGAATGTGGTTTTCCATTCGTCACCCTCACGGATTTGGACGAGGTGGTAAGCATGTCAGAGGTCAATCTTAGTATAGATATGGGCCTTGCATGGTGTATCTAGAAGATCAGAGATGCAAGGTAAGGGGTATCAGTCTTTCTTGGTGATTCGGTTGAGGCCTCGGAAATCAATGCATAGGCGGAGTGAACCGTCCTTTTTCTTGGCGAAGACTACCGGAGCACCACACAGAGACCGAGTGGGGCTAATGAAATCCCAGGTTAGATGTTCTTCCAGGAATTCACGGAGGGTCTCGAGTTCTTTCTGGGAGAGGGAGTAGATCGGACCAAATGGTAGAGTCATTTAGGCAAGGAGCTGGAATGATTGTATGTCTTCCATTCTGGATATGTGGGCAAATGCTGCTGCATTGATCATAGCGACCTTTGGGGCAGCGAGTGGGGTCGGAGATTCGGATGAGATCGGAGCTCGAGCTACTGTCTCTGTTGGTACCAAAGATTCAGCCTGTAACGGAGCACGGAACAAGATACTGCCCAAAGCCCAGTCAATCAACGGATTGAAGCAGGTGAGCCAGTTATATCCTAGTACTGCAGAACAGCTGGAATCCAACGAAGTGACGTAGAACATTGCAGAGTGTTGTTCCCCAGAAGGAAAATGGATCAGAAGGTTGATGGCTTGATGGATGATGTTGGTCGTACCATTGAAGAGTCAGAACAGAATCAGAGTGATGTCATATGCTTGGAGTTTGTGTTCCGAGACGAAGGTGTATTCAAGGAAACTGTGTGTCAAGCCAGAGTCGACAAAAGTCAAAAATGGAGTGTTTGGAATGAGGTCAGAGGTTAGGCAAAGTGTCAAGGAGTTCAGACTAAAAAGAGCGGATGCGTTGAGTCAGACTACTGGGGTCACACTGGGAGTTACAATTCAGTCCTCCTTCAGCATGAGGTTCAGAGGGCTGCTCAAGAATTTTTTGACTCTGGCACGGACTTAGTGTCGGAGGTTGTCTTCTCGGCGGCCTTAGTAGTGGAGGCAGCGCATGCCTTCACGGTGGCGGCAGATGCTTGAGAGCATTCCTTGGCCATATGTCCGGTTCTTCCACAGAACAGACACAGGTTATTGTTGAGACGGCATTGTCGTTCCTGAGTTGTCAACTTGCTGTCCTTACCAAGCTTAGAGGCAAGGTCAGGAGTTTGTTGGGGTTGTCTGGAGGATTCAGAGGCTCCGGATTGATTACTGGAGCTTCCTGCCGTCAGAGTGTTCAGAGGCTTCTTGTCGGTATTCGGAGTAGGGGTTGCAACAGCCTTGCCTTTGTCAGATCGGTTGTTGGACTTGGTGGTCGTGACTTCTTGAGTGATTTCGGAACATTGCTCCCAGTAGCAGGCATCAATGGTTTGTACCATAGTTCGGAGTGCTGCAAGGGTATCGGGTTTACCCATTTGGGAGACTTCGTCCTTAATATGAGCCAGGAGTCTGTTGTAGAGTTGCTGGTGTAATGCTATGTCGCCCCATTGGACCCTAGCGGCATGTCGGTTGAAGTCTATGAGGTACTTGGCGACTCGTTGGTTATCGCGCATTTGGAGGTTTTTGAGTTCAACCTCGGCTTCTGCCTCGGGGTTGTGAGGTCCAAAGTTGGTTCAGAGTTCAGACTCGAATTCGGCCCTGTTGCTGAGCCAGGATAGGGGTTGGTCAGGAGAGATTATTCCTGGCTCAAACCAGTCGAGTGCTGTCCCCTTGAGATATGATAACGCATAGGTTACTCTGGACGTATCATTTGAGAAAGCTTCTGATCTGTCATGAAAATTCAGATAGCATTGAACTAAGAAGGATTGGAACTTGTGAGTATCAGCTCCATTGTAGGGTTCCAGTTCTCGGACTTTTGTCCGGGCGGAGGAGGCCTTGGGGACCAAGAGGTTTCTTGCCAGCATAGCGATGGCTTCGGCCAAGTTTGGGGGTTTGACTCCATCATCCAAGATGTCTCATTCATGGTCGAAAGGGTTGGTTGGGGATCAGCAAGGTATGTTGCATCCCTCGTCGGGGTGTTGGATTTCCTCGATGGAGGTGTGACTAGCCTGTGGCGAAGGTTCATCAAATGAAGGGAGACCAGCTCGGGCCATGCTTCTGGTAACAGCTTGGGGAGGCATGAACGATAAAGGTGGTGAGTTCGAATATACTGTTAAGTTCACAGACATTACCCGGAACTTCGGAGGTCGGAGACTCGGAGGTCAGAGACTCGGAGGTCGGACTTCGAAGCAATACGAGGGGGTAGGGACTTGGCTTCAACTTATGGGTTGTGCCGCCTATTATCATTTGGTCCCTAATTTCGGAGATCAGGGTATCGGAGGTGGTCCGAAGATCTGGATTTGGAGTTATCACTAATAGTATCTAACTACAGGAATAGTGATGTGAAAGCTGGAAATGGTAACGAGGAAATAAGTCAATATTTGAACTAGAGAACTGGATACAAGATTGGAGGACTATTAATACCTCGTAAACTAATTGTATCCCAAGAACATATAACAAGAAGGATATAAGAGGTGTATAACAAGCGGAGTTTGGAATAGGATCGGAGGTTCGGATTGAGTGAGGTACAAGTATTCTATTTTGGGTCATGAATGAGAATTACCTCAAGAGGTAAACAACAAGAACTAAAATGGAATATAATAGTTACTTCGGAGTGCGGAGGTCCAAAGGTTCAGAGCTTTGGTGTTAGATCTCAGGGATCTAACATATAAGTATTCTACTTTGGGTCATGAATAAGGATTATATATAGTTTAAGAGGCAAACAACAACACCTAAAACATAATATAATAGTTACTTTGGAGTTTGGAGGTCCGAAGGTTCAGAGTCTTGGTGTTAGATCTCAGGGATCTAACACCTATGGGGTAAGCTTTCCATCCTTCCCAAGCTTGTCTGTAAGGTCAGGTTTCTTAGGCTATTGGGTGGCCTGCCCCTTTGGCTTGTCCTTCTCCTTTGACAGGTTGGAGTTGGACTTGGGCTGGGCATTAGAGTTACCAGCCAGAGGCCGACAGTCAGGGGCAGGGTTGGCTCGGTTCACTTTGTCATTCTTGGCCTCAGATTTCGGGCTGAGTGGCTCTCATGAGAGCTCAGATTGACATTCCCAATACCTTTGGTTAATTTTCTGAATGAGGTTGTGAAGTTCATCCAAGCCTTGGGGCTTATCAAAATGTACCATCTCATCTTTGACTCTCTTTGGGAGTGCCATATACGCCCATCAGTAGAGAGCCTGGTCGTTGTGCTGAAGCAATGACATGAGTCAGTAGAATTCAATGAAAAAACAGGTGGCCTTGTGATTGTCCTTCATAACCAGTTGTTCAAGTTTAACCTCAGCTTCAGCCTTGAGATTGTAGGGACCAAAGTTAATGTAAAGTTCATTGGTGAATGCCTCGAAGTCACATAGCCAGCTGGGTTTGTTTCTCTTGTCAGTTAGGTAGGGCTCAAAGTAGTTGAGAGCCATACCCTTCAAGAAAGACAAAACATACATAGTTGACCTTGGCCGACTCATCTCAAAACAAGTTTGGCTGGGAACGGAAATTGAGCCTACATTGGAGTAAGAAGGCTCTAAGTTTTTTTGGGTCTGAACCATCAAATTGATCAGGTTCCCAAAGCTTAGCTTTGGAGGGTTCTTGCTTGCCTTCATTTATGGTGTTGGCAAGCCTAGTCATTGCATTAAAAAATGTCATGATGGGCTCTTGGTTCAGAAATGCAGGACCTTCCCTAGGGTTAGGGTCAGGTGGGGGGTTATTGTCCATGCCTTCTGTGGTGCTGTCATCAGGGTCATCAGGGTTGCTTGGGTCACCATCTCTGGGGTTGCGGGATGCTTCCAAACATCCCTGAGGTTCCTCAGAGCCTTCAACAATGATGTCTTTGATGTGGCCTCGTGGAGCGACTCGATATGCTAGGCCTGGCAACAGATTCTGATAATGGTTATTGAATGGGGGGTTTGCCTGGGGTGGAATGGATTCTGTCCTTGCTCTGCAAGACCAGATGGTTGGAGTCAGTCTGCTAGCATTGCGTACTGAGGATCTGGTCATGGTGGGCATGATGTAACAGCCGAACATAGGAGTTCCGATATACTGTTAAGGTGCATACTGACAGGTGGTACTGAGATACTCAGCTGAAGGCCAAGTGGGGCTGGGTTGGAGGGACTTGGCTTCAACTTATTTGTGTTATGCCTGTGCAGCTGTTTGTCCCTATATTTTGGACCAGAGGCCCAAGGGCCGATTCACTGAGGAGGGCGTAGGCATAAGGGGATACTTTGTTGATATCAGAACTGAGTAGTATACATGTGGGGAGTGAACTTATATACTAAGTGTGATATGGGGATCGGGGGATAGGGTGACTGAAAGTCACATGATACGGGCAGGGCAGAATTGTCAAGATTGAATTTTGGAGTAAAGATATAATGTCAGCATAATTCTGACATGAGCCTACAATCATAGCAAATAACCTAAGAGTAGTATGTGATGAATCATGCACGTCCTCGAGGAAAGATCACCCCAGTTCAGGTGTTCCTTTTGCTGATCTGAACACTCCTGCGAAGTGCTGCAAATAGTGGTCTTGGTGATGCCCCTAAAGGGATGTAGCGAATAAGATCAAGGGTTTGAGCTCACCGATAAACATAATGACAGATGAGGCAGTGGATCGTTGTACTAAGGTTTTTTCTACTAGTGAGGTGTCAAATAATGAGGTAGATGTATGATAATTGAACTAGAGACCTATACAGGCAGAAATAGCAGTACTTATAGTAAAGCCAATGCAGGGGGGGATGGATAGAGAGGGGCTTAGAACACTGTGGAAGAATAGCACATATTAGGACATGGAGTAGGGGTTGAATGACACCTTCATGGGGTAAGGCAGCTAATGCAATCTAATAGTGAAACCCATTGGCTTGACTGGACTTCTGCCCTTACTCAGTGGCCCTGCACCCTGCAGGGTGGATATGAATGATGTGAAACAAGGGCAAAGTATCATGGCATGATGGCAAAGATCATGTTCGGTGACCAGCAAATAGGAGTGGGATCAACTGTGGAGGCCTTACTGACATCAGCATGATGGAAGGACACTGGGGAGATTAAAGTAATTCGCTGAACTCACAGTGGGGGAAAACGGCAGTCACGACAGGAATGTACTAAGAATAAGGCAAGTAATAATAGCAGGAATATAACTGGGGGTGTGACCAAATGTGACCAAAGTACGCTGAGGCTGGGGGCCTGAGGTATGTGGTCTGAAGTCCCAAGGTATGCCAAGATCCGAGGTGGAACAGGGATCCAACAGTGTCCAAACATGGTTGTGAATGTGGCCAAGGCTATGAGAGTGACTCCAGTGTGCATTTTTAGCTTTGCGAGTGAATGAAACCAGCATGCAATAAACAGAAGAGAGAGGACAATCTCATCATGTGGAGAAGGGAGAAGGACATCAAATACTGCAATGGAACACTTTGACAACCTTCAGTTACAGCAGTTTGCAATATATAAGGCATGAGTACTACACTCAAATATTGTAAATGATGTAGCTCAATGAATACTGCACCAAACTTGTTCAAATTTGGTAGTAAATTCAACATATATATTTTCTAATTTAATATATGGTTATCTAGGTGAAAAATATGTCTTGATCAAAAATGCAAGAGAAAATATTTAATCCAGGCTGCAGCTAGCTTGTAAATTTAGCTATGGGCTAACCATTGCACATAGACATTTTTTCATCTAGATAACATTATAGTAAATTAGAACATATATATATATGTTGAATTTACTACCAAATATGAACAATTTTGGTGCAGTGTTTATTGAGCTATAGTATTTACAATATTTGAGTGTAGTTTCAAACTCATGCCTTATATATTGCAAACTGCTGTAAGTACAAGAGATGACAGGTGTGGACTGACTAGAAAAATATCTTCAAAGTCATGGGCAGTGAGGCGTTTCAGACCCAATACATTGGAATGAAATCAGCAAATAGTATCTCATCCAAAAGGAGTGTTACAAAACCTATTCACAGCATATTAGAGAAAATTCTTACAACCATAGCAGGGGGTGGAGAGGGCACATACCAATAATCGAGCTCCATGACTGCTGCAACACTTGTGCGGTTACAATACAGAGGAGGTGAATAAGCAATGCTTTCCAGGTCACCTCAGACTGCCCCTACCAGCCCACTGATAAGGTACATACAAAGTAATGATTCATCCATGCTATTAGGTGAATAACTTGAAGCACCTCCCGGTCACCTCCTAGCTATTTTTTCATCTATATGCCAGGAGGTTCGGCAGCTACATATTGCTTCACATATCTCACCAAGCTGTGCCTTCGAGCTTCATCAGCTCCTTGAACTTCCTCTAGCTCCAGGAGCTCCTCTCATACCTGCTCCTCCTGACACCATGTAGAAGTTTTAACATATAATTTCATATAATTAATATCTTATAAATTTTGCTATTTCGCTGCAAGTTGGAGAGTGTTCTATTTAATATTTTTATTATATTATGTTATATTTTATTATCATCATTATGATATCTGTGCTTTCTCCTAGCTTCCATACCCTTACCAGTGCCATCAGCTATTGGATCTCCTCGCAGCTCCTGTCATAGCACCTAGATCCGACTTCACAAATACAGAACACAGAACATAAGAGAGGACAACCCTAACCACTTAACTGACCACATTGCTAGCTTCCACAACAACAACCCCACCCCAGACGGCTTCTTCACCGTGCTACTTCCACTTCTTCCGCACTCCCATGAGTCATCTCCCATCTCCCAAGTCCAATAGCGCAGCTGCCAGCTGTTGAAGCTAATCGAGAGGTCCAGCCACTCCAAAGAGGTATAAGAGCTGATTCAGTAGTCGTGAGCAGCTCCCAGGAGCTGCAAAAGTCAATCAGAGAAATATTAGAATTGATTCAAGTAGCTTCGGATGAGGTGCATCAGATGCAAGGAGGAATCAATTCAAGTGCAGTGAGGAGCTGTCCAAGCCTATCAGGCGTTACAGCAGCTACCCGGATATAGATGTGTTAAGGAGGTATTCAATGTAGCTGTGAGGAGTTACAGCAAGGAGTTGTGGGGGCCAATCAGGAGGTCCATCAGGTGCTATTGATTTGAGTACTTGCGCTGTGGCAGCCGACTAGGAGGTATGTCAGGGGCAAGGAGGTATTAGTGTCGATTCAAGTACTTCCAGTCAGGAGCTGCCCAAGCCTATCAGGAGGTACAGCAGCTAACCGGATATATTAGGGTTGAATGGCTGCGAGTGAGGAGCTACCAGGAGGTACAGCAGCTGCAAGGATGTATTAGGCTTGATGGCTATAATGGCATCCCAGCCAGGAGCTGCGGCAGCTGCACAGCACATGTCACTTATGACTTACGCACCTCACTACAGCTGATGTGCTTCTACCCTTTGCTATTCTCTGTGCAAGTGTGAAAAGTCATGTAATCTTCAATTAATCGACGTCAATTATCCCCCCTTCAAAGGGTCCACAGTGCCAATCTCAATGTATATTTTTTAGACCTGCGAGTACCGCTAGCAAAAATCGTTGCCATTCAGTCACATGTATATTGCAATATTCCTTCTCACTCTATGATGATTACATTTCCTTCAAATACCTCAGTGTCTTTCAGTCCACAGATACTTCCCAAGCCAGCAAGCACAGCCAGCAATGTTCCACGCCAACCTGTCATGTCACCTTGAGATAACATACTGGGTGTTCCAGTGGTTATATAGCTTACTATGTCACCTAACATGAAAGTGCCACAATCATAGCCATTGCTTTGATGCTGAGGTCTCTGAGTCACCATACATATCAACAAGCCCCCAACAATACTAAGTTGATTGTCCACTCACCGTCTCAGTCTGCCACTGCCATAAAGATATCTCTAGATTAATATGTCATGTATTTTCTATGATCTTTAGCAAGTGTAGCACTTCTTCAGATACCCTACGTTCGTTGCTGCCAGCAGAGGGCCGTTCCATAAGACTGTCGCAAAACCGAATGCACTGGTCGTGCCAGTGAATTGAAACCATAGTCCAATGATCAGGGACATGTGCGGGTATTACCCAGAACTCACATTGTCCTGGTGGCGTGATCTAGATATATATTAGTTGGCTTGCATCCATAGCTGTATTCTTGTGCTTACATTCATGAGGGCCTTAGAAATGGACTCTAACTCCATGCTTTGCCTTGCAATATTGTCAGGAGCATCTAGAATGGCTCAGACACTATGCAGTACCAGAGGGGATAAGTGTTTGGCTCAAACATCCACCCCCAAGTCTTGCCAATAAGCTTCGGCCAGCATGCTGATCACCCTCCCTTCAATCCAGCCCATCCGTACAGCTATCTGGTTTATGTCAAAGCTCTGACATGAGAATACCCCGCATCTTTGGCCAACCCAGAACACATCCTCGTCCTCTAGCATTTGCATCCGGAAAGTCAGCGATAATAACAATATCATCTCTGGTATGAATACTCACGTCCTGCTGTGCTTGGGCTTGTACCATCAAACACTGTGTTGCTCTCAGTGTCAGAGGCCTCCCCTGCCAAGACCTGCTCACATAAATCTCCAAGTTCATCCAGCTCATTGACCACAGACTCAATCTCTGTCCCCGACTCTCCATCATCCAAAGACACTACGTTGTCTTCATAGCGATCTCCTTGTTGTCGATCTGGTGCCGTGCAGACCACAGGGGTTGATGATGGCATATCCGCTAACAGTATCCATCATTCAGCATGCACACCATTTTTTCCCAGACTCTGTTTCCAGTGCTGACTCAGGTTGTACAGTTCACGGAGTATCAGTTCAAACTGGAAACACATGGCAGGATTATCTAGATATATTGGATTCAGTTCCTTCATTCTTCTTAGTGTGTTAATTTAACACTCTGTTAGATCCCTAAGATCTAACACTGAGACTCCAAACCTTTGGACCTCCGGACCCCGAAGTAACTATTATGTTCCACTTTAGTTCCGAGGTATTAATAGTCCTCCAATCTTGTATCCAGTTCTTTAGTTTGAATATTAACTTATTTCCTCATTACCACCTCCAGTCTTCTCACATCACTATCCCTGTAGTTAGATACTATTAGTGATAACTCCAAATCCAAACCTCTGGACCACCTCTGATACTTGATCTCCAAAATTAGGGACTGAACGATAGTAGGTGGCACAACCCATAAGTTGAAGCCAAATCCCTACCCCCTCGTATTGCTTCAAAGTCCAACCTCTGAGTCTCCGACCTCCAAAGTTCCAGGTAACGTCTGTGAACTTAACACACTCACCATTTGCCTTCACACGTGCTCACTGCACATCCATGACTTCCTCATTCAACCAACTCAGCATTGCCTCGACTTCATTGTCTAATCACTTCATTTCCTCTCTTACTTGATCAGTCTCCAGTAGCACTGCGATTACCTCTCAGATGGTGTCATCTGCAAGCCAAAGGGGGGGCTGTTCTTTGTCTTCTGTTCCATCTAGACCATCATCATGCCAGATGGAATCATCAACATCAAGTGCAAACATCTTCTTGGTGTCCAACTTCTTAGGCAGGCAAGCTCCCGGCGGTGCAGAGCCATGCTTCTGCAATGTCCCCATCTGGTTCACCAGGCTATTGAAGCAAGTAATCAGAGAGTTCACGGATTGAGGTGAGCACTTCAGTAAACTTTTCATCTGTGCATGCTCTTTATCTTCTGATAGGCAGGTAACTGGCTAAGAATCACGGTAGACAATTAATATGAACTTACGCATGATTTGATGTTGGTAGACATGCTCTAGTTTGTGCCGCTCAAACTTATGTGTGACCAGTTTGGCTCAGATGCATTCTTTCAAGGCTTGGGCATTCATGCAATGCTGGAGAATTATGTTGCCCTTGATATTTTCCAGCTTTTAGTGCACAGAGACACCAAGTGCTTTCTCAGCCAGTTTGAGCTTCCAAGTTACAGCTGCAAGTGCATCTTTGAAACATTCTGTCTCTCAGGGTTTTCATTCACATCCACTTCTTGTTCTTCAAGCTTAGGGCATGTAGTTGCAAGCTTTTCGCATAAGACAGCGGCATCACTTTGAAGCTTGAGGATCCGCTCAATTGCTCTGTCACCAGTGTTTTTATTTTGTCCTGTAAAATTAGTATCAATTAACACTATTCAGATACTTACTCCTACATGCACGATTGAGCTTGGCAGTCTGTGCCTGTACCTGTGCATTCCACTCTTTCTGTAGAAGGTCTCTGTCCAACCCCAGGTGATTCAATGTTGTCTCAGCCTCAAGACCCCTCTTGGCAGCAGCTTGGCATTTGTGACATATCCAATGGTCCAGGGTGCATTTGATGTCAGTGGAGAAGTGTAATATCTGACTGTCTAACATCCAAATTTGGCAGAAGTGCTGTGGAGACAAGTTAACCTTGAGTGGCTACAACTCCTACTGATGACTTACCCCTGAGACACGCAATGATGGAATTAGGTGATGCATTGAGCTCCAAAAGTGTTCGCAACGTTCACCATCTGATAATCCAAATCCTATGCATTTCCGAGGGTGATAGACAAGTTGACATGCCCATTGATGACCGTAGGCATGAAAGACAGAGACAGCATATCTCAGTTGCATCTGGTAAGAGCTTAGAAGCCTGTACTGTATATACCACATAAGCATACTCTCAATGTAATGTAAAGCCATGTCTCACCTTCAAGACACTTCGCTCGATCTGGAATGCTATATTGTACAGTAGACCCACTGTCCAGTCATCTGGAATATGTTTGAAAAGCTGTTGTAACAGAGCCAGGGCATAGTGTTGCTTCTTGCCAGGAGATGTGAGATTAGCTAACCACAAGACTCGGTCATGCCAGCAAATTAGGGCCATTAAGCCCGTGTTGGCGTAAAAATCACACAAGGCCTTGGTGACCTTGTCCTGAGCAGCTAAGAATGAGTGCTCGCATTCATCGAGTATCGCATCAGGGAGGGTTGGGCCTTTGCTCTGTTTGTTACTCTTTTTGGGAGGATGCCAACAGGCTCGAGCTACTTCTTTTTCCATATGTGATACTTGTGCTTCCATGAGAAAATGTGTTTCTGGATGCATTATCGGTGGATCCTCACACTGTGATTTATGACATTTCTGAGCAAAATTTGCATCTAATGATACCACAACATCAGAACTAACCAGCGCATCAATAAATGGTACATGAATGGTATGAATAACTCACGGAGAGGACTCCAAGTTAGGCTGAATCCCACCAAAGCACAGCGGACATTGATGCCACAAATATCCTGATGGGCGGGTTTGAGACTTTGGTTTCCCAGGATTGCCTGGTCCCTTAGTGTCTGCCTCATCCAATGTTTTCTTGCATGCCTCAAGCTTTGTCTCAGTGATGGCTGGCTTGGACTGTTCAACTTGGCTGCGTATGTGTGCTTGAACATTCTGCCTAAGTATACCATACCACTGATATGCATTTGTGAATTGCCACCACAGCACATCCTGAATATGCATGGTTGGTTAGCCTCAAACAGTTTCAAACGGAGATAAAAGTGCAGACATACACAAGGACCCAGAACGAAGCCACATTCCCGCCAGAACCACTCAAGGGTCAAGGACCAGCCTGTGATATTTGGAGCCAAGTAGCTGGAATTTATGGTGACCAACTCGAGTAGGTTGACATCGAACACTATGCTTGGATGCAGAGGGGCACATGGAAAGAGCCCCTGGCCTATAAGGACCAGCGATGCTGGTTTGCATTGGCAAAATACAATAGGGATATTTTCAAATCCTGAAAAGTTAGCAATACATGCTGATCAGCTGTGGAATGAAACAGAACGGTATACTCATGATCCCAAAATGCTGCAATGATTACCATCGCAACTGGTTTTTCCTGACATGTGCATGGCCACTCTTGAAGGGCGGTATACATCTCAGGGGGCGGAGGAGACTGACTGTTTTGTGTGCGATGCTGGAGCTCCAGGTAGGGCAGCAAGAGGCCAAAAATAATGTCATTAGTCCACCATTCAAACTGCCAGTTCCATTGCATGGCATGTCAATCTGAAGCACTCATGCAATTGAGCCCTTTCTGCACTGAGAGTGCCCCTTCCAGGTCAATCCCCCATTCATCTTGCAGGTCTCCTGTTATCATCTTGTCATATGGCAGGCCACCACCATTGCCATGTTTGAGACCAGATTGGGGGACCAATCTGAAGGTTGTGGGTTCGACCCCCACGTGAGACTCTTAATCTGTGATAATTAGCCTGGTAAGTGAAGGGGATATGTATAGCACCCAGCTAGTGGCGTAATCACAGCCGTCCGTCGACTCTTTGATAGGGTCAATGTGTCATCGATGGTCAAGCGGTCGCAGTGGTAGTAAGTGGCTGTGAGGGTGACACCGGTGACGAAGCCACAACCCAAAGATACTCAAGAGACAAGAGCCAATACAGGATAATGACCAACTGTGCAGTGGATATCCTCAGTCTATAGCACTATCAATGGTAAATACATAGGGACTTGCCTGTGCAGTGGATATCCTCAGAGATCAAGCTGAGGAAATGCCACCACACCGGCTACAACCTTATCACTGCGCTGGCACTGCTTACATAATCAGGGGAGATGGAAACTCATGGAAGGTCGTGGAAGATCCTGGAACTTGGAGAACTGAGACCTTGGAAATCAAACTGGCGAACCCTGACAGTGGCGGGGGTAGGGTGCAAGGTGATAATAACAAAGGGAACTTGTGAGATGTGAAAGGGATAGTAGCTGCAGCTTTGTAGATACATTGTATGGGACCCAGAGACTGTCTGCACGTTGACTCGAGTGCAGGTGTTTGACCAGCAAAAAGGTGGGTCTTGACACTAGTGCTAGACAGCAAGCACTTCATACAAGCGTAAGCTACTGAGAGTCTGTGGTGGATTGGAGAGCGATAGAGAGAGAAATGGAGTGGTAATGTAGCTACGGGGATTGATATGAGACACGCTCATGTCCACACGATCGTATATAACAAGTCTGGTGGATCTGCAGACTATTACCTATGCGCACTGCGCGTACATGATGGGATGCAACATAAGGGGACAGAGGGGGATTAGTATCATGTGTTTAGGAGATGATAGATAGAAAAGAAAAGAACGCGGCATTGTACCTCCTTGTGTACACATGCCCCTTGAACTACTCGCTGACCCCTGGCCTGAGGTCCTCAGACATCAACTCATGCTCCCCTGATGGTGAGGCTCGACTCGGATATGGACTGACAATCCCCTGATGACGGGGCTCGAGTCGGTACGCAGAATATGCATCTCGTGCGCCAAGTGGGCATGTGACTTGGTGACTCAATGTAGTAAGTACTCATTCACAACACAATCAACTTAGCCCCACCCGAGGAGGACTCAAAGGTAGATGTGGAGATTGAGAAAAGTTCTGACCAAAGGGCATAGCAAGCACCAGAAGCTTTTGGAGGGATGGTTTGATTTGCGGTGCATTATGAGGTTGATGGGGCCATTTGACTTCTTTGGTCAGAACTAAGTCAAAAATTGCCTCCTTTTTTTGCCGTGAATATCCTTGATATTTGTGAGTCTGGTTGGAGTGATGGGAGCCAGCTAGAGGTCGAGACATGGTTACTGGGAAGAAATTACTGACAATAGGTCAAGATTAACTACCTCCATGGCACTATAAATGTAGCAAGTGTCATTCTGGCCGCACAGTTATTCCTGAGGCCTGAAGGCTTGATGATTCTTGATCTGGTGAGAACTGTGTGCTAAAGTATATGCTAACTGTTATATGAGTGTTCTCTTGCCTGTGGCATTTAATGATTTCAGGTGTTGTCAATGTGTGGCAATCTTGCTGCACATCTATTCCTGAGCCCTCAATGATCTTTGATCTGGTTAAAAGTATGTACAGCCTTGGTTCTAAACATTACTTGATGTTGCAACACTCAACTCCATGGAGTTCTGTGTGGCCTGCTCTGTCAATGATGTGGTGATTTCCTGAGAGGTTGTGGACTTGCACACAATCTCTCGTACGCCAACCTCTCTATGCCCCCTCCCATGGAGAACCTTGACATCAATGACTCCCCCTGTCACCTGACCTCCAGAAGTGCCAAAGGACTTGGCAAGCTTGATGGCATTATTCATTGTGACATCCAATTCGGCGGAGCGCTGCATGGTTTCTAGTGTCAACGA
Organism: Ramaria cf. rubripermanens; assembly: GCA_003316465.1. Classification (NCBI taxonomy): domain Eukaryota; kingdom Fungi; phylum Basidiomycota; class Agaricomycetes; order Gomphales; family Gomphaceae; genus Ramaria; species Ramaria cf. rubripermanens. Next base: position 17,334 of record QFFB01005835.1, read on the forward strand.
TTCGGTCTTTTGCAGAGCGCTGCATGGTTTCTAGTGTCGACAATTCAGTCTTTTGCTGTGTGGACTCCTGTACAGTCTCACCTGTGATAGACTCCCACCTGCCTCCCCTCCAGGGATGAACCAGATTATCAACAACCTCCTCAACTCCACAGCCATCATACATGCCATACAACTCAGAGAACGTCACAGCATTACTTGATGTTGCGACATCCACCTCAGTAGACATTTGAGTGGTCACTAGTACCGACGATTGTGTTGTTTTCTCCATGGAGGTGGAGGCCCACACAACACCTCCTGTGACAACGTCAAGCAGACTGCACACCAGCTCAGTATCAGTCAACAGCAGCTCTGGGCTCAAAGTAGTCGTACTCTGCATATGTTCAGAGTCCTTTGCATGTGACAGTGAGTGCAATGCCTCAATGGAAATAGTAAATGTGGATGTCGAGGCAGATGCCTCAGTTACGCACAATGCCAATGCTAAACAAAACCTGCTCAGGGCTCCTGCAGCTGATTTGGGTAGAGACACTGGCTCTGGTTCAGCCTGGAGCGACACAAAAGATCGCCATGGCGTAATTGAGTTTCAGAGTCATCAGACTGGATGGCACATGTATCAATTGCCGTGGCATAATCTCCAATGGTTGTGGGGAAGGTATTCATAACTCTGCGTCTGGAGCAAATACAGATGGGCAATGTCCTGACCCACTTGATGAACCTGACACTGTCTGACACTTTACCAGGGACGGAAGGCCCAGGTGACAGGGATTGAGTTCCAGAGTCGTTGGACCAGATGGCACATGTATCAGCTGTGCTACAGTGACTTCATCAAATAGACAACCTCTCGATGGCTTGGAGATTGCCATGGAGGCCATAAGTACTGAGGAGGGATCACACATCTTTTGCATCTGTCTCCAGAACATCTAATTCCAAGCCTACTCAGACAAAGGTACAGGTATATCCTGGGACTGAAGGTGAGTGGGGACTTGCTTTAGGAAGATAGTATACTCCTTACTACTTTATCTACAACTTGTGAAGAGGAGACAAGGAATATAACCTGTATCCTGAGTTTTTGTCCTGAAGGCTGGAAGGCAGGTGAGGAGCAGAGTTATCCCTTACAACACAAACACCTTCTACTTCTGCCCATATGGGTCATCCACGAAAGTATCACTCCCCTGAGGAAGCTCTGGCAGGCAGATTGAAATCTAAACAAGAATACTATAAATGGTGTGCGATATTTCATGATGTGTGACTGAATACAACATCTCTCTCCCTAGGAATTCCAGTGCTGAGCAACAGAAAGGGCGGGACAGATACCGATGAGTCACTGGATTATCTATGAAACTGGATCCTCCAAGCCCTGCTCAAACTTTGCACAATGCTCAGGATGCTCGGGATGTGGCCATGGTGTCGGCTAGAGCCATCATTGCACCAATTCACAGTCAGACAGACCTACCTAAAGCCATGGACACTGTATGGCAGTGTCTTTTCATTTCAGGGAGACCCCCTGACTGGAATGTATTTTTGACCTCACAAAGCTGGGAGATCATCAATGCAGTTAGGGAGAAGGGGTGGGATGACTACTATGCCCAATGGGAGGCACATACCAAAGATATCATAGAAGCCACTGATCAGGTGAGATTAATTTGAGATGAGGCCTGGGCCTGTGAACCCACCGGGCGAGGGCTGGCCTGGCAATCCACCACAAAGATTCTGTGAGACTTGGAGAATCTTGTGAATTCCAAGGATGAGGCCAGGATGTGGATTGTAGAAGGAGGAGTTGGACAGTTTGAAGGAATGCTATGTGCTGGAGAGCTTATCTGGCAATAAATGTAGATACTTGATTCAGATAGTATACTCGGTCACCTTGTCCTCTTCCGGTCACCCAATTCTCGAATATCGGTGCCCATGACAGCATACACTACCCCCTCACAGACCAATGTTCCTCTTATTGCACTTCAGGTAGCCTGTTAGATCCCTGAGATCTAACACCGAAGCTCCGAACCTTCGGACCTCTGAACTCCAAAGTAACTATTATGTCCCGTTTTAGTTCTTGTTGTTTGCCTCTTAAAGTATAATCCTTATTCACAACCCAAAGTAGAATACTTGTACCTCACTTGATCCAAACCTCCGATCCTATTCCAAACTCCGCTTGTTATACACCTCTTATATCCTTCTTGTTATATGTTCTTAGGATACAATTAGTTCACGAGGTATTAATAGTCCTCCAATCCTGTATCCAGTTCTTTAGTTTGAATATCAACTTATTTCCTCGTTACCACCTCCAGTCTTCTCGCATCACTATTCCTGTAGTTAGATACTATTAGTGATAACTCCGAATCCAAATCTCTGGACCACCTCCAATACCCTGATCTCCGAAATTAGGGACCGAACAATAGTAGTTGGCGCAACCCATAAGTTGAAGCCAAGTCCCTACCCCCTCATATTGCTTCAAAGTCTAACCTCCAAGTCTCTGACCTCCGAAGTTCCGGTAACATCCGTGAACTTAACATAGCCAAAGACTATATTCACACGTCTCTGCTGGTATACAGCCTCTATAGGTTAGTCTTACGCCTGAAAATTATTGTCATTACAAGCAAGAAAAGGACTCAAAGGACTATTTTCTTTATCATTTCAATGGACATTCTAGTTATTTTCATTTTCCTTCACCATTCAAACTCTTTTCACAGTCTTTCTTGCCTTTACAACATATTTCGTCGGACTTCATCTATCCACACTTCTTACCGAGGTGCATCTATATGCATAGTATTATTCAAGGTGCATACTAGTGCATAGTTACAGACGAGGCGCATTTAAATGCATAGCACACTATTTAGACTATAGTGTCAGTTCCTTTTCCTTTTCTTTTTCCTTTTCATTACTACTGATCAGATCACTCTTATTCCTACTCTACTTCGTCTAGCTAGCGAAGTCGACCCCTAATGAGCCAGGGGCTTGAATTTTCTTTTCACATGTTTACTCCTTTAAAGACTACGGACTATTACTTATAGTTAGCATAACACAAAATACATTCAGCACTTTTTTGGCCCTTACTACTTGTCTGATTCTGTGACACACTTAGTTCTTTTACTTGAGCTTCTCAATATCTCACCTGTTGTCCAGCCCTGGTCTAGGGCTAGGATTCATCTATTCTATCATCAATTTACTCTTTGTTACACACCTCCTACTTCTCCAGACTTAACCCCCTATCATATAAAAAGTCTTCAACACTCAACCTCACATTATTTTACAATTATAACCAATGCATGGTATGTCAGAAAATACATGAATCCTTAACTCATACATTCTTGGAGCTGCAAGGAGGTCCTTGTACCAGATGGTGTAGTCTAACTGTACCTCCCAGAGGTGCAAGCCACACCCCATCCTGAAATGAGCCTCGTGATATGCCACATACCAATATGTACCTTCGACATTATACAACCAAAGGAGCTGCATGGGTAGGCCTGGACTTACATAACTTCAATATATTACGGTGTCCTGTCCCCTGGGCCTGAATATATTACTCATTGCAAGCTGCATCCTTAATGGATCGGCATTGCAATTGGGGTAATCCATAGCACTTAGTGTAGTATAGAGCAAACCCAAACTGATTACAAAGCTCAGATCCAGATGCTAGGGAGTATGAGATGAATAGCATATGTTCACACATCAGCAGAAGAGCCAGGAAAAGCAACTTATACTCACTGGATGAGAAAACTTGGTTAGCACACAAACAAACTGAGTAAAAGACTAAGTTTTGAAGCTACTTAGAGCAAATTTGAGTACAACCTGTACCACCTGGATCTCCCAAGTGTCCCATCTTTGACCACAGCTGCACATCTGCACATGGTTCCACTTCATAGATCTATGCAAGAGGCCGAGGTGGCTTCACGTCATGCTCATCCTGACACAGAAGCCAAGGTGGCGCATGGCCAAACATTTGAAGAAGTGAGTCTTGTGTGCTTTTTACACAGAAACAACAAACTCATACCATTGTAGGGCCATCTAAACAGCCTGTCTGAACTGGAACTTACCAAGCATATAGAGACTGAGCATATGACTGAACTTGCATTGTGACAGGCCAATGCACGCAGACGAAAGGCACGCCTACCCACTGAAGTAGAGGAACTCTGGGAGAATGATGTCATTGCAGCATGTAAGATACACCTGGCTTCCCTGCGAGTAGATTCGGCAAACTTGCCTTCGATCCCTAAGGTAGATGATGGTGCTTGGATTGCGCCGGTTGCTCAGACTCAGCCAGCCCCCCCAGTTACCCAAGCACCAGTTGTACCAGCTGCTCCAGCACTGCCAGTGTAAGGGGAACCTCTGCGAAGCTTGCAGAATCCTTGCGAACTCCTTGCGAAGCCTTCACACCTTACATATCACTCTATGCGAACATTCCCATGCTCTTGCAAAGTCTTGCGAAGTGCATGCGAAGTATTTGCAGCCTTGCCGAAGTGGATGTGAGGGGAACTCTTGCGAAGTCCTGCAGGTTCCTGCAAAGTCTTGCAAAGTCATGCAAAGTCCTTGCAAAGTGCATGCACCCTATGTTCCACTCCATGCAAACATTCCCATGCCTTGTGAAGTCCTGCAAAGTGTGTGCAAAGTGTACACAGTCCCTTCAGTTGCCTACCCCACCCAGTGCCACTTCGGCATTGGGCCTCTTGTTCCAGAGCTGTGCCAATTGGTCCCTTGGCAGCTTCTAAACACCTCCTTGGCCCTGTCTGTAGTCAGCACCCCTGTTGCTTATGTGATTTGGGCTTCAGAGGTATGGGGTTGTGATGCCCAAGGTATATAGCTGTTAGCTAGTGGGTGAAGGTGATACATTTTAATATCTATATATTTCTATATTTTTTTGATAAAAAGAAAATAGCTCAAAGTTGTTTTATTCCTTCATAAATGCGGCGCTGGATGTGGCACATGCGTTGATTAACCAAAGGTGATGTAATGCGGGGATCGGGGGTGATATTTGATGATGTTCCGAAGATTTGGCTCAGGGGTTCCTTTGGCGCCAAGATGGATTGTCGGCCAAACAAAAAAGAGTTCAATGTGTGGCAATGAATTGAGGGAGTAGACAGATAATCTAGTGTAACTAGCTTGTAGATTGTAGGAATTCATTAAAGAAAATAGTAGGGGATTTTCGAAAGGCAGGTCTGAATGCCCTGAACTTTTCTAAGTGTATCAAGAGGGATATAATTCTGGCTAAAGAATAACATACAGGAGTATCATGATACTTATACGAAAAGGTGTATGGGTGATTTTGGGAATGCTAACAATAGAGACAGAGGTCTGGAAAATTAGTAACTAAGGGGATGAAAAGATAGTACTATCTGTGGAGCAAATAGTGCTGGATTTTTGTTTTGGATAGTAGAAAAAATCTGGAAAATAATCAGTTGTCAGGGGGAAGATAGTGAATGGGGGAATTGGAAGTATAATTTTTTCGATGACAAGTGAAAAAAGATAATTGAGAAAAATGTCTGTCTCTTTGACATAATAATGTGAAAGCTGCCCCTTCTTCTCCTATTCCATATGCGATCCGATTCATTGGGGATGTTTGATGTGTTCCTTGATTTCAAAACCTGTGTCAATGTTACCCTCGTATGATCCTCTATAATCACAACATCCTTTTCTGTTCTATGTTTATTATCCCAGCGGTTCAGGCACCTGCTTGCTATGTAACTAGGCCGATTGATTATCAGTGACGCATGTGTAGGGTAATCATGTATATTACCCATCTGTCTATATTTGTAATATCATAGTGTGTCTATGACTTGCACGAGTGGGCCAAGATGACAAAGGATGTTGTCTCATGGTTTCCTCCTTGAATATAACAAATAAGACTCTTTTTAAACAGTATCTCTAACTTTTTTATGACTAAGAGAAAGAAAGAAAAGAAGTAATAAAAGGATAAAGAAAAGTGACATCACAATGTTCATTACAGTATCTTTTTATCACAACAATCCTTAGAGTTTTCTCTTAGGATTCCCCCTTCGCCAGGTATGCCCTTGCATTGTATGTAGTTGAATATGACTTAGGATTCCCCCTTTGCCAGTGCGCCGCTTGAGTGTAGAGCATCTGCTTAGGTTGCCCTCACAGAAGAAAACTCTCTCCCTAGAGAACTGGTGTTAAGTTCACGGATGTTACCCGGAACTTCAGAGGTCGGAGACTCGGAGGTCGGACTTTGAAGGTATGCGAGGGGGGTAGGGACTTGGCTTCAACTTATGGGTTGTGCCACCTACTATCGTTTGGTCCCTGATTTCGGAGGTCAGAAGTGTCGGAGGTGGACCAGAGGTTCGGACTCAGAGTTACTAATAATAGTATCTAACTATGGAGGTGGTGATGTGTTAGATCCCTGAGATCTAACACCGAAGCTCCGAACCTTCGGATCTCCGAACTCCAAAGTAACTATTATGTTCCGTTTTAGTTCTTGTTGTATACCTCTTAAAGTATAATCCTCATTCACGACCCAAAGTAGAATACTTGTACCTTCCTCGATCCGAACCTCCGACCCTATTCCGAACTCCGCTTGTTATACGCCTCTTATATCTTTCTTGTTCTACGTTCTTAGGATACAATTAGGATACGAGGTATTAATAGTCCTCCAATCTTGTATCTAGTTCTTTAGTTCGAATATCGACTTATTTCCCCGTTACCACCTCCAGTCTTCTCGCATCCCTCTCTATAGTTAGATACTATTACTTAATACCTCCGAGTCCGAGCCTCTAGTCAGCCTCCGAACCTCCGAACCTCCGAACTCCGAAATCAGGGATCAAACGATAGTGGGTGGCGCAACCCATAAGTTGAAGCCAAGTCCCTACCCCCCTCGCATACCTTCGAAGTCCGACCTCCGAGTCTCCGACCTCCGAAGTTCCGGGTAACGTCCGCGAACTTAACATGATGCGAAAAGACTGGAGGTTTGTAACGTGGAATTAAGTTGATATTTGAACTAAAGAACTGGATACAAGTTTGGAGGACTATTAATACCTCGTAAGCTAATTGTATCCTGAGAACGTATAACAAGAAGGATATAAGAGGTGTATAATAAGCGGAGTTCGGAATAGGGTCGGAGGTTCAGATCGAGGGAGGTACAAGTATTCTACTTTGGGTCGTGAATGAGAATTATACTTTAAGAGGTAAACAACAAGAACTAAAGTGGAAGATAATAGTTACTTCAGAGTTCAGAGGTCCGAAGGTTTGGAGCTTCAGTGTTAGATCCCAGGGATCTAACAACCTTGTCCTTCATGAAGGCAGGGAGAGCTGCAACATTTGCTATGCGGGTGTTCGCACACACAGCACAGACTGGCAAAGTTCGCTTCAAGGACTGGAAGGAGTTTGAAGAGGCATTCTGGTATCAGTTCTTCCCCCTGCATGAATGCACCAATGCCATGAATCGCTTAGAGTCACGTCAGTATCATCAGGGCAAGCGTTCAGTCAATGAGTACATTGATGAATTCGAAAAGCTCATCGAAAAGGCTGAATACATGGATGGGCAAGCAATTGTCATGAAATTTCACCAAGGCCTTGACCCTTTGATCCAGACATGCATTGCACTGATGC
>QFFB01005837.1:0-12096 GCA_003316465.1 Ramaria cf. rubripermanens
AACGTCGTCAGGCCGTGATGTGATGGATCGGGAGTTTCTGTGGGAGGAAGCAGAGGCCGAGAACGGACAGGGGGCTGCGGAGAGAGCCCATCATGCGATCGTTCAGTTACTGTCGAAGAACGGAGCGGATATCAACCTCGCATTTCGGAAATGTGTTGGAGGCAGCGTCATTCTGTGGGAATGATACTATCGTTCGACTGCTGCTGGATAACGGAGTGGAGGCACTCGGCAGTACGCCGAAGGCAACGTCAATTGAGGGGCACTGTGGGATCATTCAGTTACTATCTGAGAAGGGAACAGTAGATATGAATGTTCTATGAGGGGTGCGCCAGGTGGACCGCGGCAGGCGGCGTCATATACCAATATATCGCGATGTGCATTGTATGCTGCTCTCACAGTTACGATGTATCATAGTGGTACGAGTCAGGATATCACAGCATCCCGTGCGCCCGTCAACTCGCTGTCATCTTACCCACCATAATTCCTGTGCGCAGTGTGGGAAGCGACGGACGACGATGGCAGCGTGTGAGGCCGAGAAGGGCAGGGATGCAAGGCTGGGGAAACAGGCAGTGCAAGCGGGCTCAGGGCATGCATGCTCAGAGAAAGACATGCGGTCGATAGACATCGAGCATGCGTGCAGCTAGACTCCGATGCATCTGAGCTTCCCCAGTTGCTCATACTATCCTTGAGTGAGAGCAGTGTATACCAGGAGGCAGAGAAGCTGAGTGCTCCATGTATGATGCACAGGCTGATCGGATAGACATGCTGTTGGGGGACAGGCTGCCAGTACACTGCTCCCACCACTGAGCGGTCCATGACCAGGACACCATGCACCATCAAAGATCATTTACATACAGAGTAGAGCACGTCATGCTGCTGACCTCAAGAGTAGTGTGCAACATGTGGTGGACGAGCGAGAGAAGGTGCACAAATTCGTTATCAATGAAGCAGCGCGAGATCCAGCGATGTCCTCCGAGTCTTAAAGCTTTGGCCCATCGCAGGGCAAATCCTTCTCGCGCCATCGATTCAGAGACAGGTTCTACACTCTTACCATATTCTGATATCGCAGAGATGTACGAAGACGGTGCAAGCACTGAACCTGCTGGTGTCTTTGTCGTCCGAGGCCCAGGCTGCGTGCTGTACATGATATTGCATGAAATGTAGCGGCATGATATTCCATTTATGTACTCTCTTTTCCATATCCATTAGCTATGGTCAGTCACGGACCTTGATGTAATATGGCGATTTCCGAGCTCGGCAGCACATCGCAGGTAACTCTAGACTTGGAGAGTGGTTGACCATGTTAAGAATGAGGAATACAGGACTCATGATGAGCCGGTAATTCGGCTCAGGGTGTCGGTGCCGGAATACGAAAAGGTGTTTGAGTGACGAGGGCTTGGAATGAAATTCTGGGTCAAGGAGACAATACTAGCTATCTAAAATAGGTTGAGTAGATGGTATTGGAACTGTTGGTGATAATAAAAAGCTAAGAGCAAATCTAAATGCTATAGGGATTTTTGATACAGTTGAGGACAGGAATAAATTCTGGCTAAGCATATCATACAGAAATATTCTGCTACTTATATAAGATCATTGTGGACTATTCTGGGAAAGAAATCAGGAAAAGTCAAGGGAAGAGAAACAAGTAAGTAAGGGGATAGATGAATATAACTATCTGTGGAGCAGATAGTGCTGGACATTATAGGGGTGATATAGGAAAATTCATAACATTAATTAGAGATTTGGAAATGGAAAATAAAACTGAATGATGCTCATAATCAACAGACAAGGCAACAGGGAAAATATAAAATATAAAATACTTGAATGCCATGACATAAATATATGTATCAAGGGGCTGTTTGTATTGTGTCTTTTGTGAGTAATTCAATTTGATGTGCACCTATAATGCCACATTGAGCCCACATCCTGCAGGCTCCATTGTCTCAATACAGCCTGCTATTTACTCTAATATTTTTACCCTTCTGATGATCAGGCATTTACATGATGTGTAAGCATATCAATCAGGTACTAACAATGCATGTGCAAGGTAATCACATGAGTGATTAATTCTCAGCCAGTGTTGTGATGTCATAGCACATCTATGGCTTATGCTCATTGTTCAGACAGCAGTAGATGTTGTTCTGAAGCTCTGGTTCTGTGTAATATAGAATATTATCTAAAAAATTTACCCCAGCCTTCTGGGACTGAGGACAAAGACAGGGGATATATATATATATATTTACTGGATTTTTTCACAACAGTAACTACCAAGCCTTGTATGTATATGGATACATGACAACTCGTGATGCCCAGTGAAAGTCATGCCCCCTCTCTGCATTGTGTCCATGATGTACCATGCACAAATTGGTCAAGATCAAGCTTTGTTGACCCTTCTGCAATGACAGCAGTGTTTGCTGGCCACCACAAACCTATTCGTGACCAAGGTGGCACCCAAAATAACAGTTCTGAGGGTGAATTGAGTAACCATCCATTTTCTAATCATGAGTCATTTTGAAACCCATTGAATGTAGCTGTTCAAAGTATATCAGTACTTTTGGTCACGTTCGGGCAGACTTAGGAGCTATAATAGACTATGTTCAAATGACATGATGCCACAAGTCTGTGCATCCCACACCCGGATTGCGTTGTCTCGAGATCCTGACACTGCGTGCTTGCCGTCCGGGGAGAACGCCACAACTGTGATTCACCTGGTGTGACCTTCAAATGGTCCTGAAACAACGTCACCAGTTTCTGCGTCACACACACGGATTGTTCTGTCCCAGCATGCCGACACAACCCACTTGCCGTCCGGCGAAAACGCCACATATTTCATCGCGTTTGTGTGACCCTTGAATGGTTCCGAATCGAGCTCAAATGGTCCTGAAATGACCTCATCGATCTCTGCATCCCACACGATGATCGTCGTGTCCGCAGATCCCGACACAATTCGCTTGCCATCCTGCGAGAACGCGACCGAGATGACAGGGTTGGTGTGACCTTCAAATGGTCCGGAAATGACCTCACCGGTCTGTATATCCCACACCCGAATCGTGAGGTCATCAGATCCCGACACGATGCGCTTGTAGTCTGGCGAGAACGCCACAGAATGGACCTCCGCGGTGTGACCCTTGAGTGGTCCTGACACGATGTCACCAGTCTCTGCATCCCACACTAGAATCGTCGTGTCCAAAGATCCCGACACGATGTGCTTCCTGTCCTGCGAGAACGCCATACAATTTACCCGCCCGGCGTGGCCTTCAAATGGTCCTGAAACGACCTCACCGGCCTGTGCATCCCACAACCAGATCGTACCCCAGGATCCTGACGCAATGCGTCTGCCGTTCGGCGAGAAGGTGACGGAGGTGACACTACCCGTATGCGCTTTGAATGGTCCTGAAACAACCTCACCAGTCTCTGCATCCCACACCCAGATGGTTGTATCCTGACCTCCCGACACGATGTGCTTGCCGTCTGGGGAGACCGCCATAGAGCTGATCCGCCCGGTGTGACCTTTAAATGGTTCTTAAATGGCCCCACCTGTCTCTGCATCCCACACTCGGATCGTACGTTCCCAGGTTCCCGAAACGATGCGCTTGCCATTCGGCGAGAACGCGACCGAGGCGACACGACCTGTATGCATTTTGAATGGTCCTGAAACAACCTCACCTTTCTCTGCATCCCACACCCATATCGTCGCGTCCTGAGATCCCGACACGATGCGCTGGCCATCCTGAGAGAATGCGGCTGACCTGACGGGCCCAGTGTGGCCTTTGAATGATCCCGAAACGACATTGCCGGTTTCTGTGTCCCACACACGGATCGTGCAGTCATGAGATCCGGACACAATACGTTTGTTGTCCGACGAGAACGCCACAGATGTGACCCACCCGGTGTGACCTTCAAATGGTCCTGAGACGACTACGCCAGTCTCTGCATCCCACACACGGACCGTATGGTCATGAGATCCCGACAGGATACGCTTGCCGTTTGCCGAGAACGCGACCGAGGTAACCTGGTCACTGTGGCCTTCAAATACTCCTGACATGGCCTTGCCAGTATGTGCATCCCACACCCGGATTGTTTTGTCACCATATCCTGACATGATGCGCTTGCAGTCTTCTGAAAACACAAGCTTGCGGGTAAAAACGTCGTCGTCTTTGGAATGTAAAGGTTCTGAAGTCTCCTCGCCCGTCTCTGCATCCCAGGCTCTTTCCTCCAAGCCCGTCCCAACACGCTTGCCGTCCTTTGAGAACTCGATCTCTATCCCGACAGAGGCGAACCAGCCAGGGTGGCCCTCGACTCGTTCTGAGATGACCTCGCCTGTGTCTGCATCCCACACCCTGATTGGGTGTTGCCGACATCCTGAGAAGATGTGCTTGCCGTCCTTTGTGAACGCTACCGAGTTGACCAAGTCAGAGTCATCAGGGTCAACCTCAAAGACGGTCCGAATAGCGGGCCACATGTTCATCTTGCCAGACTGGACACGGAGAACTCTGGGACGCCGTGGGAGGTACGTCTGGCATACGTTCGAAATCTCCGGTGCAAACGGGAGCGCTAATAAGTAGATATGGGGATCACTTTGAGAGATCACACTCCCGAAGGCAAGCACAAACTTCCGGGCATCTGTTGCGAGCCCTGCAATATATTTAGCCTACGGTCGCATGTCAGAATCCGCCTATCAAACACATAGCATATTTAGACCCTCACCTGACTCCACATACTCACTACTAAGAGTGCTGTAGATGCAATCGTGGCCGCTTTGAACAAACTCAAAACTTCCAGCCAGAAGAGGAGCTGGAAGTGCAAGAGTTCCTGCACGTTTCGACCTATTGCCGGTGAAAAGGTCGTGTCGCGAAGGTGATCGGTCCAGAAACGACAAGAGGAGGAGAGTTGTGAGGATATCTGCTCCTTGGTGCGTGCCGGCAAGTCAACGACATCGTTGTTACACAGATGTGACGTTTCTAGGCGGCAAATGTTAAACCGAAGTTCCTTCTTCATAATGCGCAAGGATGAAAGTACAAGGCAGTCCTGGTGTAATGATGGATCAATGTAGTATTGCTTGCTCCGACTCTCATCTGTCAGGAAGTCACGAAAAGATGTATGCAGCAAACGGATTGGGCCAGAATCTTGAGTGGCGCCGCTCAACAGAGATCCCATTGAGTGAACGATCAGATACACCTCATCGCTCGACTCGCCTTCCCCGCACAAATTCTGGAGGGCACACATAGAAAGCGGCTCTCTCGCCGCCAAAATGCATCCCATGACCAACCGAAATCGACGCGCAACATGATCGTCACCTGTCATTTCGAATATCTGGTCGAAGATGTTGAGATACAGCTGATGCAACCCATGGAGGGGAGTGCTCCGCGACTCTGAGGCCAAAAGTCTCTCCAGCTGCTCAACAGGATTCCGACCTTGCTTCCCATTTCCTTTGATAAATCGACAAGTCGTTGATGCTCATTGAAAGTGACCTTCGGATATCTCGACTAACAACCGACACCAGCCTTTGTGCGGCCATTTCCGCTCCAGGGCCGCTATGTCCCCTAGCTCGTCTTGCACGAACAGCGAGATGTCGTCATCGGCAGAGTCCGGGTCAATATCCGCTATGCGTCTGAAAACCACGTGCTGTCGCCCGACAAGAGCACCACAAATGTCTTGTTCTGGACGACCAGTGATAAGAACACGAAAATTAGATGGCAGATTCGCTGCTTGCTTAGCAAGAACAGACAAGAGACCCTCCCGAGAGTCTGGGTCTCCGCTTTCATCCAGTGCATCAATAACGATCACCATCGGTCCGATAGTCGTAAGCCCCAGTGCCGGGTCTAGAATAAACTTTTCGAACTGGTCGCGAGGTAAGGGTGCGGTTCGGGGCGACCGCTGGGTCCCTACCACTCTTAATAACGATGCCTTCCGTTCTGGGTCGAGGTCAGCCAGATCACGCGCAATCGTACTAAAGACATTGCCAGGGGAGCGATTGGCCCGATAAGTGCGGTCAAAGCAGTACGACGATCCGAGACGTTTGAGCCCATCAAACCGTCGAGCGACTTTGTAAGCAATGGCAGACTTGCCGGCACCTGCATCATCATTCAAGAAAAATATACGGGGCGTGTGGTCGTCTTCCTGGTTGATCCAATCAATAATAGCCTTGATAGCCTTCTCCCGAGTGCCTGGAAGACATCCCTTCTCAGGGTCGAACTTGGCACGATCTGCGTAGGGAATTCCATTGAGCATAGTATCTGCAGCTGTTTGCAGGGAATATCAGCGTCAGCATACGAGCATGCCGTTTGGAGAACACACAGAGGTCGCCGATGATATCCAAAACCCGCAGCACAGTGACTTCAGTGTGAATGACGGCACGTTCCTGTAACGCCAGCCTGAGTTGGTTGAACTGATCCTGGTACTCTTTGATCTTGCTGTCAACATCCGACACCAGATTTTTCATGGTTCTTTTCCCTGAACAAGGTCGTCATGAGCTATCACAGTCTGACAACATGGGAAGTAACATACAGAAATCGTTGATTTTCGCGTAGTCACGGATGAAGTAACCGCAATCGACCGTCTGTTTCGTCAGGGATATGATAATCGACCTGTGCGAATCACCTTTCTTTAGGGGCTCGGCCTCGTGGACAAATGCGTAGGTGTCGCTCATAACCTCAACAAGTCGATTGACACTGTTGTCGCGGTCCTTCTGAGCAAGGATACTCTGGATGTATACCAAATGTCAGAAATGTCTAAGATGATGCATGTAGTATTAGTACCTTGTGCACCATAGACAGGACTGTCCACGCCATATTAGCATAAGGATGCACCTAGACGAAAGCAATGCGTGTTAGATAAATCTCAAGCCATTCATTCATTCGTACTTCTGATATCCCATCCACGATCTTCGTGTGCAATTTAATTCTCGCCAGGAGGGGCTCCCAAGCTGTCGTTATCGTAGTGACAGTATTGAAGGCAGAAAAGCCGCTGTTTGACCCCCTCCCCTGCGTCGAACATTATCGGCGGTGCTGATTTCATATGATCGAGACCTGTCGCTTGGTCAACCGCCTCGGTCATCTGCACCTCCACTGCCTGGGCAGATGTAGCGAAAGGCGCAATAATGAACTCGATGGCCGCTTGAACTTCATGCATCTTGCCTGCCTTGTCGGACTTACATAGTTTGCGAGAAACAGCTGTTGTGTAAGAAAATAACGCTGGTATTCAGTCGGTTGATGGAACAGAACAGGCCTATCGTTTCTCTTCCTGTAAGAAGGACGTCAATGTTCTCCTTCACACCACCAATGTAGTCATCACGCCCCAATCTGTGGTGTGCGTAGACTTGAAGTTCTAAGACGGAAGAACCGCGGACGCTGTTACTTGACACGGGTATGAGAACATATGAACACGACTACACTTGGGAATTGAACTCACAAAAAGAAGGCTTCATCCCATGAGGCAGTACCTCTCGCCGCAACTGACGTTTTCTTGATGTCCGCATCGACCGACACCTTCACGTAGAAGCTACCAGGGCGTTTGGAAAACGATCCGACGTTAGGAAGGTGATTGCATTTCAAGCCTGATGTCGATGAAGGGGTCAGTGTACAACAGATGATACCAAAAAAAGTCCTTCCTGCCACTTTCACAGCCTTGATGGCTGTAGAGACTTATATTCCTAGAGTCAGGAATCGTAGCTTACTAGCGCATACCAGTGCAATCATAATGGACTTACGATACAGCGCCCGTACCATTGTTCATCGTTCCCAGTGTTCGGGGTGGATGGTAGGGATAGGCGACCGAACATTGCACTGCCTCCTCCCGGATCTGCCCTTGTCAATACGAAGACACGCTAACCTGCTGACGAATAACAAAGGCGACTAGTATTGTCACTGTGCCAATTCCACGTGTCTCTGCCCTGGATGGTTCCCGCGGTCCCACTTCCAGTGGTTCAACCCTCGACGTAGTGTAGGTCAGACGTGTGTTGGATCTTGCAGTTTTATGCACAAAGATCCGGATCGTCAGACCTTGATGTTCGAGATACATACAAGTAGTGTGGGTACAACAAAACAAAAAATGACGAATGAACACTGGTAGTATACAGGAAAAAACTATCGAGATGGGTAGTGATCTCAATACGAGGAATCATACCGCTAAGGGTGATTCGAATAATGACATAATTACCAAGGATGTGAGTGCTCAGACTCGATTGAATTCGATGTACCAAAAGTGGGACGAACGTTGTACATCAAACATGGCCTTACACACAGGTATGTACTAGGTATAGTGACGCGGGGGATGTTGCTACCTGACGGCGGGAGACATAACGCCTAGGGGCGTGATAAGTATTAACGGTTTAGAATATGCATAAGCGTGATGCGAATGGATACGCGGTTGCACGGTTTTGTTGTGGATGTGGCACAAAGTGGAAAGCAGCTGAATGGCAAATGTACTGGGATGGGGATAGGCTGGGGCTAGGGTAGGCGTTGAAGTGTGAAATGGGACTGAATTGCAATTGTGGGGTTCAAATTACAAATCACCATTAGGCCATGCCGAGAGAAGAGAGGAGATGCCTATCAGAACTGTGCGTTATGCAACAAGTTCAGTGGCTGAGTTCTCGAGGCCGACGTAGGATATGGAGGGTGGCGAGGGGACTGGACTTTAGGGAGCAAGGAGAAAAACATAAGGGTATTGGGCGTTGGATAGGTGGTATACAGGACGCTTGGAATGGGAGGTATGGGAATGTAAATACCAAAAGTTGTATGAAGGGACGTCTTCGTGTGGCCTGGAGATTTATTTGTGATACAGGTGAGATGAATCGAGGCAGTCAAACAACACGAAGAAGAACACAGACCCACACTTAAAATAGTATCCCCGAACCTCATCTGAGAAGTGAGATCAGCATGTGCATCAGTCCAATAGGACGTCAGCGAAGAACGGAGCATGGAGCACGAGCGAGGAATGCCAAAGTTACGATATGACTGGCATGAGTTGGTTTGAGAAGTTCAGATATTACGAGACATCACAGCGCACGAATCAGGAAAGCAGAACAGACAGAAAGATGTGCAGCAACAGCTCACGCGGAAACAAACCACGATTCTCATATGGCAGACACCTAGACACCGGTCTCATTGGAAGCTATGGAATAGCTTAGCCGTTCTGCGTTAGATGATATAATGCCATTACGGCACGTGGCTGCTGGGGCTAGTGAATGATGATAGGAGCATGGCGAGCGTAAAGAGCAACAAACACAACTGAAGAGGGCAGGCTGGGACGTGACGATGAAGGACAAGCCAGAACGTCGGGTAAGGGAAGAAGAGCATCAGAGTACGGAGCGTGGGGCGCAGGACGGGAAGAAGATAACGAGAGGATGGGAGGATGGGAGGAAGAGCACGATGTGGGCTGAAGGGGTTGCAGAGCGAAGTATGAGAACGAGGGAGGGTACGGCATGTTGAATCTAATTGAGTCGAAGCCAGCCCGTGCTGAAAACAACCTGCAGTGCGGATAGCTTGTTTACTGAGGCTGGCAGAGTTCGCGGTTACATAGACCATGCAACTCAACAACCTCGCAAACGCGCTATTGACACGGCGAGCCTATTGACATGGTTAGCGACCGGCACAGACCCTTTTTGTTCGAATCATTAGCAGACGGCGGATGGATGCATCGACGAAGAGAGGCTGGTAGTTGGAAGAGCATTGTGGATGATGTCACTGTATCGATCGCTGTTGCTCAATGTCTGGTCAGGTGGCAACAGCGTTTACATAAGTACTTACGTTCTTCCAACTCTCTTGTTTCACGTTTGTCAATCATTGTATCTTTACTGATAATCCATTGCCATTTATCATCATTGATTAGAAATTCCTGCATGCCCTGTGTTACTATATTTTACATCTTATCAATATGTTCTTCATTTCACATGTACAGTACTTTCTTCATAGCTGCCACTTCTAAAAAGGGATGCATGGACAGTGTTCTGTTATGTCCCATACACTGATGACATTAATGTAACCAGCTTGGATGGTAATGCCATAAATTCAACACATCTTCATTATGTATTTCAACCCAGGACCTGGGTTATTGCACAGGTGACACCTACTCTGTAGGATATCAACCCACAATATGGCCTACATTCTGGTATGCCAAGATCCAAGGTGGAATGAAGACCTACAAGCTTATAATTCAAAACATCCAACTGGCTCTTATTTTTGAGACTATTCCTTCTTCCACCAACACCTCATCACCTTCCAAGTTCAGATTTGGAATTGTTGGATATATGGATACATAGCTAATTTATCTATTTTTTACAGAATATTGATACTAGAGATGGTTTACAGAACTTACCAAGCATGCTTAACCCTAACCCTAAAAATCTTCTTACAGCCTGCAGCTCTGCTGGGAAAAGGTGTATAACCCATTGTCCAACTTCATACTATGCATCTATGTTATTTTAAACATACCTTCTCATCAGCTCTATCATACATATATAATAATATAATAATACCATAAAGTGATTGGCCATACTTCTTCTACATTCTGTTATAGTATATCTTATAAACTTTCTATATATACTTCTAATATACAGTCTCTAAATTCCATCTGTCATTGATCTGCTATCTCAATAGAGTGTATATGTTACTAGTAATTATTAGCATTGGCCAGTTCTGACCTAGATAAAAATTATGACACAACCATGTGAATATTTTAAGTAAAAATGTGCCCACTTGTATCCACTACATACAGGCTCCAGTAAGACAACCCCTCTGGTGGGATTGACTTTGGCTGGGGTGTGTATGCTTCACATGCACTTCACAGGACTTTGGCAGGGCATGGGAATGTTTGCACTGGGTGGAATATAGGGTACAAGGACTTCGCAAGGACTTCACAAGGAAAACAGAGGTTCCCCTCACAATAGTGCCATTACAAGATACTAATCCTCATGGTAGATGTGCTGTGTCCAGTTCCTAATCTGTAGGTTTCTTATGGACCATGTCCACAGTTCCCTGTGGTCCATGTAGCTCCTGAAGGACCTACATGGCCATTGGGGCCACTTTTTGCTTACACTATGTGTGTGAGATCCAAGTTCACACTTTCTTGTTGGTTTTTCCAGGAGATAGGATGCAGTGATCGGACACAGTACTGACATGGTAGTGCAGGATTACAAATAGATGAGTAAATACATGTAAACTACAGTGACTTGACACCACTTGCAAATCCATAAACATCAACATATCTCCTCAAGCAGTGTAAAGCCCAAGGCACCTCCTGAAGATCCCTCCACCTTTTATGGCTCCACTGCGCTATCCCTAACATATTCCATACAACCAATTGACACTGTAATTGACCCTGTGCTGCTTGATACCAATGCCAATGATATGTCATGCCCACCTTTGGTACAACCAGGAAGCTTAGTACCCAAATCATGTAGGACATGTCAAGAGTTCTCATCATATGACCTGGATTAACTATTGGGAGCAGTCATAAGCATAAATCCTTTTATGGCACTGCATACAAAAATAGGTGATTGGTGGAAGGAAGTCATATGGATAGTTCAGGAGAAGGGGTTTTGTCAGATCTGTGACCTGGATACCTTGAAGAATAAGGTATTGTCTATGCTAGCTTGGGTTGAGGTAAGTTGACCACCATCCATTCCTTGCCCACTGCACACTCACCTGGGCTTTTCCAGGGAGGGAAGAAGAATTCAGCTCACTTGCCCCTCAGCAGTTTCTAGAGAATGATCCGATAGGCTTTGCAGCCCTGTCAGGGAAGCTGGATGCATGTAGCATCTCAAAATATAGGCAAAGGAGACACATGAGGAACAGAAGGGACAGGCAAAAGAGGTAAGCTATGATGATTTTGTCTTGTTCTTAACTTATACATTATAGGCCCAGAATGTGCTACATCCAGCTGGGGAGAGTCTGCATAAATTTATGATGACTGGTCATAGGGTCAAGCAGACATGGCCCTCACCACCTTCCTCTGATGATGATAGCATAAAAGAGAACACACCAGTTGACAGTGTTAAAAGGTTTGAAGGTACGGGTGAATACCGATATGGGGTATATGTTTTGGAACCCTTCAAGACTTTGGTGTTATTGCTAACGCCTCAATCTATCAGAACGTGTC
>QFFB01005842.1:0-33487 GCA_003316465.1 Ramaria cf. rubripermanens
CAAGGTGGATTCTATGGCGGTGTGCTGCAGGCGGCAGCGGTCGGTGGCCACGACGTAATTGTCTCGTTGCTACTGGAGAAGGCCGCCGCGATGGCGCCGCCAGAGTTGAAGCTGGTGCATTGCTCGCCCTCTGCTAGATCTCTCCCTCTGCATGCCCTCTATCCGTACACCTCGCCCTAATTCCCCTCTTTTACAACAGGGCTCAGGCTGGGCTGTGACTTTCAGCAAGCCTGTTCCGCAGCGTCAAGTAGATGTAACTTTATTGCATAAACCAATACATGGTCATGAAGAATATTGGTGAGTTGCGGTGGCTGAGTTTATTTTTTTGGGTTGGATGGCAGGATCAAGCTTCTATTTGATTTTTCCCTATGGATGGATTAGGATTTGATTCAATTCATATCACTTGTCTCATAATATTCGTCTAGTAGTTGCCTAACTCTGCATCTTCCAGCTACGTATACGCCGTCCGCTTCTCAGCCGATGGGCAGTACCTCACAACTGGATGCTGCAGATCGGCGCAGATATACGAAACGCACACTGGAGCAAGGACGCAGTGAGTGGTCGCCCTTTTGGCTTCATCTATTCCCTTTAATCCTTTCTACCTTATCTCCCCCGCACATTGTCCACACTCGCACCAGTGTCCTTGTGGATGACACTGCTCTCGGATACCTCCGAATAAGGAGTATATGCTTTAGTCCTGACAGGAAGCTCCTCGTGACTGGTGCACAGGATCACAAGATTAGAGTGTGTGTTTCAT
This sequence comes from Ramaria cf. rubripermanens, assembly GCA_003316465.1. Lineage (NCBI taxonomy): Eukaryota > Fungi > Basidiomycota > Agaricomycetes > Gomphales > Gomphaceae > Ramaria > Ramaria cf. rubripermanens. Next base: position 758 of record QFFB01005842.1, read on the forward strand.
TCATGTCGTTCGCTGATATCCTTCATTGACCCCTTCATCTGCCCCTTGAATCCCTCTTATTCCCACAATCCGCGCTCATCCATGAACTATGCTTTCCCCTCACCTGCACATTTACCCCTCACCACCCACACATCCCTTCCCCCACATCACACTCAGATATGGGACATTGCGAACCAGCGCATCCTCTCCGTCTTCGAGGGTCATCAAGATCGGGTCTGCTCCCTCGACTTCTTGCGCGACGGCCGCCTCATCGTGTCCGGCTCCTATGACAACACTGTGCGCATCTGGAGCATGGAGACCGGGCAGCACAAGACGCTGTCATTATCCATTACGGTGCCGGTGGGTGTGCGTGTTCTTATCACTTATCGTCGCCCGTCGCATGTTGATACATGTTGTGTTTATATGGGCCGCATTTACGACTGGGTATGTTGTGTTTTTTTTGGATTGTGTCGTGCATATATGTAGGTCGAGGCGCGAGTATGGTCTGTCGCCATCTCCCCCGACGGATGCCTTGTCGCCGCTGGTTACTCCGACACCATCGTGGGTCTTTGGGATGTCCAAACGGGACGACTCGTCAAGCACCTCGTGGGGCACAACCACTGCGTGGAAGGCGTGGCGTTCTCATCTGACGGAATGGGCCTCGTCAGCGGGAGCTGGGACCAGACGGTGAAGCATTGGGATTTGAGGCCGTTGCTAAGGAGTGCACAGGGAGGGGCGTTGATGCAGTCGTATGGCGTAGGTGTAGAGGCCGCCGGCTTGGCGCTCAAGGAGGAAGGCGGCCAGAATGAAGGGGTGTGTGTGTGTACGGTCGAGTTTATGGGACATAATGTGCGTGGCATGTCATTCGCCCTGCGTTTCCCTTTGCTTGTTTTCGGAACTCTTAAATCCTCACCCATCGCGAGAATGGATGCTCATGAGTATGGATGTAGGGTATAGTGACTTCCGTCGCCGTGTCGCACGACAACCAGTGGGTCGTATCTGGTTCAAATGACGGGTCAGTGCAGTTCTGGGACCTTCTCACCGGGGAAGCGCATCTCATACTGCACGGATACATGTATGACGGTACGCCCCAGCGCCTTTACACACATGCGTGCGCGGCGCTCATGGCTCATTGCTCAATATCGCGTGCATTCCCCCACGTATAGTTTATTCTGTCGCTCTGAGCCCGACCGGGGGCTTGCTGGCTACAAGCGGCTTGGACGGGCGCGTGAGATTAAGTGTGTGCCTCATCACTCATTCACATTCACATAAGACATTGATGTTGTCGCTGATGAATCAATTCGCAGGGAGTTATACGACGCTATAATGACAGCGCTTGAGAATATACAACTTTCAATAATGGCCGTGGATGTTTCTCTTCTCTCGGTCGCATTCGGTTTTTGCTTTTCTCTTGTGCCTTTTTCTAAATAGACCGACTCACAAGAACTGTTCTTTGCATGACATTTCTCTTTGTTGTTTGTTTATCATATGCTGGGCGCCGCAGATGACTCTAGATGCAGTTACGAGCAACAGCGCCCACTGATCGTCGTTGTTTCCTTGGAAAGTCAAGTTCGTGCAATGTGGCAATACCAGCAGACGCCATGCAGACTGAGTGCTGTGGATCGAACTCACTGAAGCGTGGCGTGTTGATGATCTACATGAGCGATAACTTAACTTGAACTATGAGCTCTGTCAACATGTCTTCGACTATATAGCGTATTCTATGTAAACTAGTTAGTACTCTTGCGTGAAATGTTGCATTCTATGGGACGTTCGGACTTGGTATACTTTGAGAAAGGTGGCATAAGTGTGAGCGTGCAAGCTTGATAATTGCATCCCGGGCCGATATGGTGATATATATGCTATATAGTGTCATCATGCAGGACGGCAACGATACAGAATAAAGACACGCTTTCGAGAAATATACTATTATACCCTGCCACCGTGATGAGAAGCAACTCAAAACTGAGTTGTAACCCTTAGCCTAGAAATATATAGACTGGTGCTTACCCAACAAGCATAAGCAGAATTCATTGGTGATACTGATTAGGAGGTTAGTAAACAGTGGCTGATGTGCAGGACGAATGACAAAGTGCGGAGTTAGAATAACTCTAGGTGGAGGGAATGGGTTTTTGAAGAAAGGGTGAAACATGGGCAGATAAAATATCGCTCCGACATACGTCGACCGCCCGTGCTACTCCGAAAGACACCCGCTTGAATCACCCATAACAGAACCACGTCCTCCACCTTCCTCTCATGATATACTAACTAAATAGCGAAAGGAAACGAAAAGGTGAGGAGAATGGAATGGGCGAGACAGGCGAAGAAAAGAGATTCCAATACTCACTAATGCTTCACACACATCGGTGAGCAAAAGTCAGGGTCGCGCACACCGAGTGGTGAGTCTTCAAGACACAGGCGCTTAAATCCTAGACGAGTTACTTCCTGGACATACGCGCACCATGGTGAGGACATGACGCTGACTGAGAACGTTAAAGACATGATACTTACACTTGTGTTACCGACACAGCAGCCGTTGATACCAATTACGGTGGTGAGGTATACCTTCTCGTCAAGAGTAAGTTTAGCGATGCAGATGCGTGCCTTCGCGACGGCACTAGTCCAGTCAGCATCACCAGACACATTTTTTGAGGCAATGTTCAGCGAGAAAGCAAAGCAGAGGAGAAAGGGACTTAAAGGTGAGCTGATGGATAACATACAATAGGAGAGACCCATTCCAAACTTTGGCGGGGAGGCGTCCAGGATGCGTGTAATCATGTTGGCACATACAGACACAAGTAGCAGACTAGTGCCAAGATGAACAAGACCAGCGGGGACAAGCATGGTCGAACGACTGTCCGAAATGAGCATAGGAGGTAAGGAGCAATCAAAGAAAGTAGAGTCAGAGCGGGCTAATAGAATATGGATAAGTGAATAACCCTACTATGCAGGGGGAAAACCTCCTAGGTGACATAGCACTGTGTCCGGGACACAATGCTGGTATACAGAGGAGAGGTGACACGGTGTTGTGTCCCAGAGAAAGCATTATCGTTGGCACACTGTTGGTTGAAAAAGAGGAGAGCTGACGCAGCGGCGTCTCCGGGACACAATGCTTGTAGACCGTGCCCTGCGGCCGTGGCACCCTGGGTGGCGGGTTTGCGACCTACTACAGCTACCCTAGAACGTCCCTATAACAGTAAACGCGATATCCAGGCAGGATGAGACCTTGAGAACCGAGAATAACATTCTTCATACTCGCATTTATATCTTCCGCCTGGCGAGAGAAAAATAATGGGCCACTGTGTCGACAGCGCAAAGAGCGATGCCTTTAGTCCACCCGGAAGAGGCAGTGTCCGCGAAAATCAGCCAAAGCAGCATTTACGCACAGCGTAGCCCTCTTGGTCGAAGACGTCCGAGATTGTGCTCTGCCCAGAAACAACGAGGCGACTATTCTGCACGTCCATTTGACGTAATATCCTTGGCCGTAGAAGCATAGAAAACCACGGGGAAAAGGCGCACAAAATTGTGAGTTGGGAACCCAGGCCTCCTATGCAATGTCGAAGAGATGGTTAAAATCAGCCAAAGAGACAAAAGGCTCGTGCAATAGTTCATAAAAATAGGTGGAATGAGGCATAGTATAGTGTGACAAGCAGAGGCTGGTCATCTTTGCGCTTTATAGGCATGATTTTATAGCCATGGAAATGTGTCGAAAGTTCAGGAACATAAGTACGACACCAGTACTATCGTCCATGAGGATTAGAGACACTAGGTATGTTTAATGAACGCATCCGGAAACCAATGGAAACATCTAGCCTGTGCGATCGACGGTAACTTGCGGAGGCCCGTGTCTAGTGAAACATAACCAACTCGATAATGAACGCACGGCATTGCAGTAGTCGGCTTGCAGAAACCTTATAGTATGAGCCTACTGAGCTTGACTACAGTAATAATGACAGCATCATGCGAGAGACGGTACCACTCGACATGCGTTTGAACACTTTGGCAGCACAATGGCAGAGCGATAAGCAGAGGTAAATATCGTAGCAATCAGCGCAGACGGACACGGTACTGTACAGTAGTTAGTTATCTTCGGCAAAGACCGGGACACAAAGGTATCACGTGACGGTGTGCGTTCATGCCCCTTGTCTTTCCACGCTCTATAAAGCCTCATCGATGGCAACTCATGGCTTCGAATCTACTCTATAAGAACTTCCGTTTACTTTGCTTCAACATGCATGTTGAATCGCCCACACTGCCGCCTCATACTCGTTCCTGAATTGCTGCCGGTCATACTGCAGTAGTGGCGTTATCGAACGGGCGAGCTTCGAGATCTCTTGATCTGTTAGACGGTTCTTTTTTACCCGACCTCTGCACTTTTCCATGTGCCGGATGAGTGTATCCATCCTCACATGGTACTTGTGAGGATTTGACCCATCCTTGCAAAATGGGAATGGGCAGCGGGCAATGTATCCACTTGCAACTCGCTTCCTTGCCTCGGTGTTGATAATGGCAGCTTTGGACATATCCAGCTCCTTCATCTGTATTAATTTCAGCTCCCTCATGGCATGGTGTGTTAGCCAATGCCGCGCGATATGCCGATGTTGCTGCCTCATCATCTTTGCCCCACACAACTTGCCCTCTGATGAGACATGGTTGCATCTCCCATCACCTGTGGTAATCAAATCAATGGGATTGGCAGCATCTGTGGGCCGGTGAGTGCGTTTGCAGCTGGGGGTCGGCGTCTTGGGAACTGTCTTTTGCTCCGCTGGAACGTGCCTCGGTCTGGATCTGCTACCCAACTGCGCCGGAGCAGCGGTCACGGCTGGTGGCCCATACATGCTGTTCCATGTATCGCCACTGTCGTGATATCTCTTGTTATTCTGGTCGTAGTTGGAGGTTGAGCCATATGATCTGTCAAAGCCGTTGAATAAAATCACTGCCCAGAACTGCCAACATGTACTCACTGGCTTCCTCCATCTACAACGTGTGCAGGTCCTCCAGCCACCTGAGATGATGTACATATTTGTGCTGGGGGCTGATGGACGGTCTCTCGGTTATCGCAATCACTTGGCCGTTGTGCCACTGGACAAGAAATGTAAGCATAAGCGCTTTACTCTTTTCGTTGAGTACAGCGACAAGGCTACGCACAGTCGATCGCATAAGGTGCGTTGACTCTTTCCACAGAACCTTGCAGCTGCGGAAAGTAGCCATTAGGTTGACTAGTCCACCCGTCATATAACCCAGCTCCTCCAGCAGGACGAGCAAGAACGTCCTGGTAGGACTGATCTGCAGCGCCATACGTCTGCCGTGCTTGATGGGAGGAATGGGTAGCGTGCTCACGCCGGCAGCTGGGAAGAGACGGAGTCAGCACATGCACCCTCGAAAGGTGAAAGATGCATACCGTTCTAATTGCTTATGTAGGTGCGGTGCATACGGCAACTGTGTATCCCAGGACGACGCCGTAGGCAATGGATGAATTCCAAGGTCAATATACGGCTCAGGCACGGCATACGTGGAATCGGCGGATTGGAAAGGTCTTCTCAGGGATCCCGTGGCTTCGCTGCGGTGGTCATCAAACACGTGGAAGCTTTCAGGAGTGGCTGTCGCGTCCACGCAGAGGTTGGAGACGGGGAATGGTCCGGGGGCACAACTACCACAGGCTGAGGCGATGCTGTCTTGCCCTTTGACGATGACTGTATTCTGTCCAAGATACCACCCCTCATGATCGCTGGATAAGTGGGTGCTCCACCCGTAATATTGTCCTGAATCCGAGCTCGATGTGGGAGATCGTGAAATTATCTTTGGTTGGCTGGCCGGCAGGATGGGGTCAGTGTTCACCCCAGTGACCGGGATTACATTGGTCAGTATGCTCGGATTCCTTCTAACCGCTTGTGCAAAGGCATCAAATCCATTGATGATATCCCAAGGTGTGCTGCGGCGCCGCAAGAGACGTTAGGATACATATCAACTCTTGAATAAGCCGAGAGACTCACCGATGTAAGGCAGCAATCGTGTCGCGACATGGGGGGGAACTAATAGCATGGGACAGACACGGTCAAAGTCAAGCTCCGTGCATAGGTCCAACAGCAACGACTGACCTCAGGTCGACAACAGTGGCTTTGGAAGGAAACATGAGGTACAGTGAGGCACAGTATTGTCCTGAGGGATTCAGTGAGAGAGTACAACGGCTGAAGCAACTAGCGACTTGAAGGAAGAGGTCGATTTCTTCGCCGTTATATACTGTCGCAGACATTTTGATTACATGAGCCAAGTGACTGCAGACGAGTAATTGAGCGTCGGCAACCAATAGTATAGCTTTGAAGCTGTCAACACACCTTATGGCCCCAGTGCTTTGTTCCACCGGCATCAGCCAATCCTTAGCGGGTCCATTGTTCTCTGCTAAGCTGATCTTTCGCGGCAACTCCCATAACAAATGATTCTGAGACAACAACCACTTCCCAATTAAGTAGTCTCTTGGACAGGGGTGGCGAGTGACTTCTAATAGCAAGATTAAGTTACTATGTGAAAAGAGTGTACATGTATGTACAGCCGAGAGAAGGATGATGCTATTTACAACAAGATGTAGAACTAACTTGAAGGTTAGAGTGGTGGTTAGTCTGAATAAGAACACAACATGTACAGGAGAGACGTAAGGATGCCACGCGCCGTCGCGTACCCGAGTCAGTACTCGGCGTGAAGCTATTTAAGATTCACCAGTGCACGGGATATTCATAGACCAATATACAGCAGACATGGTGATAAATCTCCAGATCGCTAAGCGCTAGAACAGAGTGCAGTTCCACTAGTCGTGGGTAAAGATCTCTGGTTAATGATCGGTCAATGTGTAAATATGCGATGGTTTACCAATAGCTTATCTCGTCGACGAATGAGGAATGCGGATGGTGGTTGATGCCAAGACCGCTATAATAGTTAGTTTTTAATATGGTCAATACAAATTAATGAGGAAACGGTTTTTAGAGTTCAGGTAGACATGAATTATACCATTTCAAGCTCCAGACAATGTGTACCGTTCCAATATTAACGTTGTCTAATCGCTCGTGCGTCAATTTCCCCTTTGGTTAATAACACTGTGACAAGGAGATCCAAGAAAAATAAACCTAATTAAAATGGAATATATGCCACACTTCTCGTCAAGATAGCCGGTGACGACCGTGATGGCCGTAATAAAGCGTCCCCAGTGACTGCATGGAAGTAGCTGAGGGGCGAATTTAGCCAACCTGCCGGCCCCTCATGAACTTGACAACAACCACCGTAGTTCTGGGACATCTTACAGTAAGTCCACACCAGCACAGCCTTGCTCACGCCATAACGATAAATGGGTGTATACGGCACCGCGCATTTATGTGTGAAGATCCCGCCATACCGATATGTGATTACAAACACACCCATACTTCAATGTTTTGTGGCAATTCCAATGCTGCGGAGTGCTTCGCATTCAAAGTGGACTTTGTATGAGACAGGAGTCAAGGCCATGCGGGCGGCGCTGAGTTCGTAGACATATTCTGTCACAAGCTTTCATGCTGCAGCACAGAGGGTCCACAATGCAATTGTAGATGAATTTGGAGACTCACAGTTGATAGAGTCACTTCAGACTGGGACATCCAATCATGAGGAGGTGGCAGATCAGGAATTTCCTCAAACAGTTCATGAGGAAAGGATTGAATTGCAGGAGTTTCCATGGGCTACTGGAGACATTGGGGATACAGAGGAATCTGGTCCTGTTGCCTCAGGTGAGCAGAAATGCTACTTTTCCACTGTGACTAATACACTCTTCTCAGGATCTGGGACTCAATGTGTATGATAGCAGCTTCTGAGTTTGTGACACAGTATTGGGCCAGCACCAAAACACCAGCTCAACCATTCATTAGATCCTATTATTTCCTCTTCTATTATATTGCAATGCTTGGTCACTGCAGCTCTCAGTTATCTATGTTCCTAGACACAATATGACCATAAGCCACCTTCCCCATTACCTTTATAAGTACAGGCTGTACAGATCTGCAATCTATTGTATCTTCCTGTGGCATCTTCTTGGTCCTGAACACTTATTTCATTCACACATATGAGATATATCTGGATAAATAGGCTACACCATAATACACTGAAAACAAACTTGAGTGCACATTATCCACCTTTCATATGGTGATCTAGGCCACAAGCTACTGATTTGAGATAGAGCTCACTTCAACTGCCTGGTGCAGAGGATGTGAGGGACAAGGAGTATGAGATGCAAGGAGCATTGACTGAGTTGCCAGACTGTGGATGCTTTGAGCCATCACTGTAACCTTTCCCCCAACCCTTTCTTTGTGACATTGGTAAGCTGTGGGACTATAGAAGGCATGTCATGCTGAATAAAGGGAACTGAATGCAGATATTAGACATGGATTATCACTGGCAGATCATACACACTGACTTCCCAGCGGGCTGCAGTAGCTTAGTGGTAAGCCCACCCTGGGAGCTGAGTGTGTAGTTGAAAGGCAAGCATTCAGTTCTGGCCCCTCCAGGTTGGAGATAGCACATTAGATACTCCATCACTTCAACCACACTGGTTGCCAAAAACACCCTATTGCCTACCCCAAATATGAATGGTGGACTACTCAACTACCCTTTCCAATTCAGAACCAACTCTTTAGGAACATGATAATCCCTACTCTAACTATCTAATCCACCCAACCAATGCATTGAAGTACCAGGTACCCATTGTTAAAAAAATGGGGATATGGGTGAATACTGGTATGATGTGTAGCAGAGATGTGATGGGAGTATGCCTGCGACTCGAGGCGATCAATGTTGCATGTATGAGGAAACTTGACTTGAAGGTATATATCTCGCAAGTATGACTCGAAAGGATAGTGATTCTGTGTTATTTTTTCTATAGCAGGTCCAACAGGCAAGCTAAAATACGACAGAGGTATGCATGTGAAATTACTCATGAATCAGGGATGTGCTGCGGGGAAGGCTTGTGATGTTCTCCCATCAGGATGGACGGTGTGTGTCCCCCGAGCGATGGGCCACGTTCTCGGTGACAGCCAGGGGTGAGCGGTCGGTGATGTGGTGCGTATCTGATACGGTGATGCTCATGACACGATCGACTTGATTCACTCGGGAGCTCTGCTCACTTGTGACTTGTGCTTGATAGCATGATGTACTCGTGCCTCGGGTAACCCACACATGTTCTCCTCGATTGTTGGACGTGACCTGTGGTCATGGCCCATCATGGGGCTGTTGCTCGACTCGTGGGCTTGGGGATGACGACGATGCTTGTGCACTGGCTCGGTATGCGATCTGGACGAAGGGAGAGGTGTGTTACTATTTAGATGATGTGAAGAGAGGGGTGAAGATAAAAGATGTGAGCGCTATGTAATACTAGAGTCCTTTCTATGAAGCTACGAGTCTGAGCGCAGGGATGATAGTGTATGAATATTAGAGTAATGGAATGTGAAATGGGGATAAAGAGATTTAAGATAAAAGAGGAATAAGATGTGAAAATATGGTGCAATAGGCTATATTTACAACACCCATACCATCATGATTTGTCACACCAACAGCTGGAGGCTGGGCTAAAGCATTGGTAATAGTCTGCAGCTATTGCCACTCGTTGGGTGGCAGGAAGGTGTGGAGGTGATGTCACAGCTGAGGGGTGCAAAACTGAAGTACACATGGGTATTGCATGCTCAAATAAGCCATGGAAGGGTGATTACTATGTGGTTTATGGGTTTGACTGTTTGGCTTCAAAGAGGTGCTGAGGGGAGTAATATGGCATCTCAGAGGCATGATCAACCTTATAACAAAAACACTACTTGCTCATCCACGACTGGACCCTGATTATCATCACTAACACTGGACCTGTGGCCCCTTGGATCTTGGTGATGTCAGGGGATGTCCCACTTTCTGCTTCTGAAGTTCCATACTCCGCTCCGCTTCCGCAATTCTGAACTCTGCTCTGGAACTGCAGTTCTGAGGAGATGAACAAGGGCACACCTTGTTCAGGGTCTATGACAACAAGTCACGTGGTTGTTCTAGCTTGCCTTGTCCACAGTCCACTGGTCTCAAACACCTTATTGTCTCTTACAGTATATATATCTCCCTGCCATGTTTCCCTCTCCTTCGCGTCCTTCTCACACATCTCGCGCTTGATAGGTAGCTTTCAATTTGTTATTTGACTACGTGTCCTTCTCACACATCTCGCACTTGATAGCCATAAAGGCTTCGAGCTCTCGAGTTTTTTGCACCCGCCCTGCCACTTCCCACTTCCCATCATACACTTGTATTTATGCTTGCACCAGCTTAAGCACGGCCCGGTTCTCGCTCACGCTAAGAGCACTGGCATCGCAATAGACAATTTACTTGCCCAAGCTTGCAGTACGAGGGTGCATAGAACTCCACTCCGCCTCTGCTTCTGTAACTGCCCTGGAAGTGATATGGCTCAATTACGAGCATCCAAGGTCGGCTAGGGATCCGCAGAGTGCAGGGTTGATAGGTACTGAGTGATGACCATGAGCATAGTTGGGCAAAGTATAATATGAGGCTTGCTAGCAGTGGGGACCTTAGACTTTTCTCTTTGGTTTTCCCCTCTGTCAGGTGAGATCTCCCTTCATTGCATGTCTCATTCATTTATGTATACTTTGGTTTTCCCCTCTGTCAGCCTGTGTGATTGTATGATCTCCACAGCACTTAAGGGTTGCCCTTACAGGTGACCCGGATTGTGCATGACCGCTTTGCAGCTGAGCACTTACACAGGATGAATAATATACACCAGAGAATGAGAATATCAATAAGCAGGATGTATACATGAGTAATGACCATCATAGGTGTAGCCTGCAGTGAATAAAATGATGAGAAAAAAAATTTCTGTGACTTCCCACACAAACCATGTGCTTAGTAAGGCTTTGCCTTTTGGCATTGATGAGCTATAGCTAGGTTCTACAATCAAACTGGTCACCTTTGTTGTGATGAAATATAGTATATATATATATATATATATATATTTCTCTTCTATCTCCTCTGCTTTTCATCCTCAGTCCCAGAACCTATGTTGTTTCCGCTGTTGTTTCTGTGCATCCCACACCGCCGCCGACATTTTTATGCACCAATGCTTCATACTCATATCCATGTTCCTCCGTGCCTCCCAGCAACCTGAACAGCACAATACCAGACCCAAGGAACTTGCCGCGCACCCTGCCACTTGCTCACATCCATTCCCACTCGCTCAGCGGCATTTTCAGGCCCCACCACTGTTCCTTGCATTGCCAACATGTCCGACTCACACCACGATGCCTTTCAACATCATCGTCATTGAATGCAGCGGCACTGGACCTCGAATTCATGCAAACATCGACATTTTTCTTGTTTTTCACCATTCAATGCCGCCATTTTCATTTCCTTTCAACATATCCATCCTCATAACACCACTCTCTATCTACATCAACCGTTTGCTACCCCTTGCTGCACTACCTGCTCAACAGCGCTCCATTTTTGAGCAAACTCCATTGAAACCTCAGTACTTCAGAGTTGATTGAGTTTGAAGGGGTGTGTTATGAATATAGGATTACTTATCTTTTGTTATCTTTTGTCACGCTCATGTCACCTAGAAATCGCCAGTGACATGATGCGGTATTTCAGGGGCTCTGCCCCTTTCTGACAGTATAAGTAGCTAGACCATTAGTTACTTCAATCTTATATGGTTTTAGCCCATCCCTCATGTCGTTGAGGACATTTATGTGCTCAAGTTAATGCGCATTGAATCTTTCCGTCTTTGAGTCATCTCCTTCCTTCTCCATACATTTTATCAAATACTACATACACTGTATATAGCCATGGACCTTGGCCACCGTAGCCCAACAATACTTCATGCTAGTGATGGAACTGTACCTCTGTCATGCAGCGCTCCCCTTATATGTGGTTTTGTCAACAAGATCTCATAACACTCCCACATTATGATCAATCAACATTTTATTTCAAATCCTAAAGCTCTTCTAACAGGAATGCAGCCGTTTCCCCTTACTTGGGGTTTTCCCTAGCCAGCACCGATACATTTTTCCTGCTGATGCATTTCTTTGGCCTAGGTCCATAGTGGTTCTGCTAGGAGTGCCAGGCTGTCAACATTAAATGTTGTGATAAATAATATAACTATTTATTTCCTGAGTCAAACCATTAATAGCTCACCATTATGTGATTACTAATTCACTGTTACACTGAGGTAACAAGCCATTAGCATCAGTGCAATTCACTGATCAGAATATTATCAAACTCATATGCGAATCATATGACATCACAAGCGTCTCATGCGACTGGGGAGAATGAGACCCCAATCGGAGAACAAGCATCTAAAGGACAAATTCGGTGCAATTAAAGATTACATAATCACAAGGCCACCAGACCATTCGATCATGCTACACTATTCGGAAGTAGTGTACAGGGCCATCAAAACTTGCAGAATGTGAGTGGAATGGAATACCAAGAGTATTCATCGAACAGCTGCTCAAGGAACAGGGGAAAAGAGGGCATGAGTCCCTATACATGCATTGACATGCATATATTTGAGGAATTTCAAGGATTTGTTTTTCCTATTGTTTCAAACGACACAATGCACTGATTATGATTACCATTCCATGCTACAAAGGGCTTTGTATCTCCTGACCATTATCCTCATCATGATCACTACCTGTCAGATTGCATGTAGTCACCCCTTTGTCCGCATGCATTGATTACCCCATTAACTCCAGATGTTTTATCGCAGATGATCTGCGACAATGTAGTATAAATATTGTAGTACGACCTGTACATTACACTAGTTAGAATATAGTCTACACTGACTCTGAATCAGAATTTAGTCTGCACTCAAATTGCACACAGTCTACAGTGACTTAAAATATTGCTATAGATTTGTACTTGCTGTTTTACACCGCTTTGAAGCCTGCTTTGAAGCCTGCTTTAGTAGTACAACTACTGTGACTTACTTATCTGCTCATAGATCAACTTCTCTAAGCCATCACTGGGTAATCCCTTACTCCACTCTTTGTCAATATCCAAGAGCTGAGTTTCTGGTTGCTATAACCCCTGTCAGGAATCTGTGATTACATCATCAGGTGCCTCGACAAATCCCAGCATGGGCGATCGACTATTTCAACAGCGATTTACCAATATTGCAATCGCTCAATCGCTATTGCCACTCACAGGCTCATCATCAAGGACTTTAATCACCATACTAGGAGCATTGATTATTCATCAATTGCACTTTGTTCCCACAGATGATACCCATTGAGTGATCATTTCATTCATTCGCACAGATGAAATATCAGGCTTATTAATTTCTAACAACAACATTAAACACAAAGACTTCTAGAGAGCCCCAGATTGGGGTGGAGCAAGGAGAGGGTTGCAAAGCAGCCCAGTAGGGATGGGCACCTGGTATTGCCAACAGGAGATAGCCATGACCTAACCTCAACAACAGTGTGGGGCAACAAACACCTACAAGGAGGGACAGGTCCTGTTGTCAGTGCAGTTGCCAGCACAAGGATGCAGGTTATTTAATATGTTTTATTTATATTGAAATTAAAAACTTGGCATTTTTTTTACTGTAGCTATATCTTGTCTGCACAGCACTAGGTTACATGTATGTGTTGATAAGACAGCAGGGTAATATGATTTGGTGGATAAGTGACAACAACTGATGTGAACCAAGAATTTGGCTCAGTGATGTCAAGGACAAAAAGAGGGCCAATTGAGCCATATTTCATCATAAACAGTTTTGGTTTCAAATGTCTAGACCAGTAGTAGTTATTATAACATATGGTAGAAGTGACCGACAAAGAAGCAATTAGATTGACAGTCCGTGCGAAATGTCCACCTTGATATGGCGATCGGGGCCATAAGTAGAAATCTCTTCAACGCCTTGGTGTGAGGGATGTGAGAGGAAAGGGGAGACGGGTATGCGGGCAAGGGGCATTCACCGAGTTGCCAGACCGTAGATGGTTTGAGCCGTTGCAAGCATCTTTATCCTCCAAGCCTTTCTTCATGAAATCACTCAGCTGCAGGACAATAAAAGGCGTGTCACGCCGAATTAAGGGAGCTGAATGAAGACATTAGACACAGATCATCACTACAAGATCGTAGACATTGTGACTTCCCGCACAAACTCAGCGCGTAGTAAGGGTTTGCGTTTTGGGGTTGATAAGCTGTAGCTAGGTTCTACGATCGAATCTGGTCACCGGACGGTAACGTCAAGCATGTGCACAATCACTTGAAACCACTCACCACATGCTAGCGATTCCGGAAGGCGACAAAGCGAAAAAGACGTTACTGTAACGCGATGAAACATGCGTTCATATACAGCATGCCCAAGTATATGTAGGGACACAAGCCAGGTACGTTACGCTTGACGGGGGTGCAGTGTGAGGGGAGGGAGCGACCGTGTGAGCGCATACCGGAAGTGCATGATTGATCCCCACGTCGTGGAGATTGTGAGACCGGCCTGGTCCTCTGGCATGCACGAATGCTCTGACAACCGTAAGCGTGCCAAGCTAATACCAGCCGTCGGCGTGTTGTAGGTAACGCTACGCTACTAGTATATAACGCGTTGCGATCATTTGGGATCCAGTTTGAGACAGGCTTGAGGGTAATGGAGAGGGCGAAAAGGGAAAGCCTATGGATGGACGTGAATCAAGATGTGGATGTGAAGATGAAGGTCAGAGGGTGTGTCAAGGTCGGTGACACGAGAGGGCGGGCATGCGTAGGTACGTGGTAGTGGGTGCCGCGGTGGGCGGACTGGACTGACGCCACGATGCTGCGACAGTTCAGCAGTGTTTGTTGGCTGGTGTCTGTCCGGGTTCGTAGGGTTCGAGTGCGTCGTGTGCTGGGAGTGGCGTCCGTAAGTAGCACGTGGAACGTACGGGGCACGCGGCACATTGTGCGTTGGTTATCGTCGGCGATTGCGGTTCTGCACGCGGGCCCTAATCTCTGTTATTCGGACCTATGCTCTATCCAGCAGCTGAACTTCATCCCCGCTCCTCCATTCCTCTTCCATGATCCCTTTGACGAGTACTTGTAGTCATGCCCGGATACAGCGCCCCCTACCCCCTGTAACTTCACTGCCATACGCAGTTAACATCCTACCATCCTATATCCGCCTAGCTGAGCAGCTAGCTAGTTAAACAGAACAAGGAACGAAATAGACACTGAGAGAATCTATGTATCTGGACGGAGTTACTGGCAGTCAAAGGGGCGGCGCGGATCACTGAAGCGGGACGGAGTTGGAGTGAAACGTCGTGTTGCTGTATAGCTCCAGAGAGCAGACTCGGATTTGTTGGTTTGGCGGCCAGATGTGGCGATAGGTTGGGCAACAGAGTAGCATGGCGGAGAGGCTGTGATTGTAATGACCATTTGGAAGGGAATCAGCGATGGACTGACTTTGGCTCTGGCTCGAGTGTCGGCGATAGGCTGGCTGGCGCTGATTCTGACTTACAACTTACAGAACGGACTCGCGCCATCGTCGCCGCGGCACAATTCCGTCCACACGAAGCAGAAACAGAGCCGATCGTGATACAATTACTGCTGAAGTGTCATCACAACCCGCCCATCTCATATCGTCTACGTTCGACTTGCGATGCCATCAGCTACCAGCTGCACCGGTCCCAGGGTGTCGTACCGCCTCTCCCTCCCTTCTTAACTCAGCTCGTTTTTGTATTGACAATGGCTCCCGTCATACCCACCTCACCTCTCCACAAAAAAAATCATCGTTATGACACATCGAAGCGAGCGACCACGCGGAAAGGCTCATCATATTGGCCACTGGCACAGCGCGGTGAGCGACCCCATGGATACGATTCCGGTGTCAAGATGGTAATAGCCCTATTCACTGCTGAGCTCATGGTGGCTTATGGCATCTGGATCCAGGTTCACTCTGAGCATCGTCTCAAAGACCTCCTTCTAGGGCCTGTCAAGCTTCGTCCTAGAAATTTTCGCATCCACAATCCGCTGACATGGGAAATCACGAGCTATTATATCCCTTCCCTCGACTGCATTGTGACCTCAGGTGCTTGCTCGGGCAGCTAGGGACCCGTTCCATGGCAAACCTGTGGCACCAATAGATGATTCTGTGAATCATATCTCATTCGTGGTCAGTACCATGCCATGTCATCTTGGCACATCGCGCTCGCCGCATGGCACTTATTGAAACCGATTGATGATCTTGTGAACCGCCTGTAATCCGTTCGGTATAAGTACGGCTTGCGCGATGAGCTACTCTTGCCACAGCTCACTACACCGTCGTCAATCATTTGTTACTCTACATACCATCTCTTCAATCATGTCGTCTCCCCAGGATGCCACAGCTGTTATCCAGGCGCAGTCTGATGCGTAAGTAGTAATCCTTTGCGCAGCCAGGCGACTCTCACTGGTACTCTCAGCGTGGCAATTATATATGTCTACTTCGCCGCTACTGGTAAGTGTACATACCACCGTCGATGTAGTGCCGTTCACAAAAGTGATGATATATTAGCGCTACTCATGTTTGACACCCTCATCACTCTGCCCTCCGAGATAAAGCATGTTTGGTGCAAGAAACGCAGACTAGGCTCCATACTCTACCTTCTGGGTCGTTACCCAACACTAGTGTTCTTTCTCCTGACCATCTAAACTATTTTCTTTGTTGCGTCACTCCAGGTGAGTGAGCTCATGACTCGCTGGGACATTTATTCACACAAGCATATCTAGTATGGTGTTACATCTTATATAAGAATATGACAACTCACCTTAATGAAGGGCCTGTAATCACCTGCTTTACCTGATACGTGCTGTGATCATCTTGCCTCTCATAGGAGTACAAGGTTGCAATTTCATATATTTTCTAAGTAAATAGACCTAAACACAATGGGGTCATCCAGGACTTTTGATGGCAAGAACATATGCTATCTCTAGGCATAGTAAACTAGTCTTTGCAGGACTTGGGCTCCTTCTTCTTGGTAGTGTTATCACTGATATAGTAGGTCTGTCTAAACCTTGTACAAGTGGAAGGTATTAACAATATCCCACAGTTTGACACTATCATTCTCAATTGCAATCTTACAAGCTCCCAATCAAAGATGTATTTTTTGTATGTACTATCAGGGGCTGTCTTACAAAACCATACTGACTTAGCCTTCCGGGTGTAAGACTCATTCTATCCTCCATCTTATGCGCTCTCTGAATCTCTCAATCAAGTGGGAACTGTTTCTGGTACCATAACAATACTGTTTGACACTATAGTTGTTGGAGTAACTCTTCAAAACAGAATGGAAATCCTAAGACTTCAAAAAGTGCTTGAAGTTAGGAACAAGCAGTCACTTACTCATCAACTATTTCAACAAGGTATGCAGTTAGGTTGGGCTATTAGGCAGAGTATAATTGACCTTTATAAAGGTCTTATTAGATATGGGTAACAATCTCTGCTGTTATAGTCTATGGATCTGTCCTGATTACTTTTCAGATTTGTGCTTACAGTTACTCTGGCTGGAGTCATCACCAACCAGGTATTGATACCAGGAAATTATATGAAGTTAACTAATTTTATCTTGTAAAATAGGTATTGAGAGTGAGTTAAATGCTAATAACTATATCAGATTCTACTATTTTATTTGCTTATCCTATGTAGGCAAGCCTTCAAGGAATATTGGGAGCTATTCAGAACAGGTTAATATTTCTCTCAAAATACTAACATGTACACAAGTCAGCTAATATTTCACACACAGTTTATCTGTAATCATTGTCTGTGACTTTCAGTTGGCTCTTCAAGAGAGGAACCAGCATCCAAATGGCAGCTCCACACTCACATCTGTTCCTGTCACAAGCTTTCATGCTGCTATGCAGAGGGTCCACAATGCAGTTGTAGATGAATTTGGAGACTCACAGTTGACAGAGTCATTTCAGACTGGGATATCCAACTATGAGGAGGTGGCTGTTCAGGAAGTTCCTCAAGCATTTGATGGAGATGGGATTGAACTGCAGGAGTTCCCATGGGCTACTGGAGACATTGGTGATATAGAGGAATCTGGTCCTGTTGCCTCAGGTGAGCAGAAATGCTACTTTTTGACTGTGACTAATACACTCTTCTAAGGATCTAGGACTCAATGTGTATAATAGCTGCTTCTGAGTTTTGACACAGTATTAGGCCAGGACAAAATACCAACTCAACCATTCATTAGATCCTATTATTGCCTCTTCTATTATATTGCAATGCTTGGTCACTGCAGCTCTCAGCTATCTATGTTCCCAGACCCAATATGACCATAAGCTGTTGTGATAAATAACATATTTATATATTTCCTGAGTCGAACCATTAATACCTCACCATTATGTGATTACTAATTCACTGTTACACTGAGGTAACAAGCCATTAGCATCAGTGCAATTCACTGATCAGAATGTTACCAAACTCATATGTGAATCATATGACATCACGAGCGTCTCATGAAACTGGGGAGAACGAGACCCCAATTGGAGACCAAGCGTCTAAAGGACAAATTCGGTGCAATTAAAGATTTCATAATCACCAGGCCACCGGACCATTCAAACATGCTACACCATTCGGAAGTGGTGTACAGGGCCATCAGAACTTGTGGAATGCGAGTGGAACGGAATACCAAGAGTATTCATTGAACAGCTGCTTAAGGAACAGGGGCAAAGAGGGCATGAGTCCCTATACATGCATTGACATGCATATATTTGAGGAATATCAAAGATTTGTTTTTTCCTATTGTTTCAAACAACATGATTCACTGATTATGATTACCATTCCATGTTGCAAAGGGCTTTGTATCTCCTGACCAAAGTCTCCTAACATTTTGTTCACCTGACCATTATCCTCATCCTGATCACTACCTGTCAGATTGCATGTAATCACCCCTTTGTCTGCATGCAGTGATTACCCCATTAACTCCAGATGTTTTATCGCAGATTATCTGCGACGATGTAGTATAAATATTGTAGTACAACCTGTACATTACACTAGTTAGAATTTAGTCTACACTCACTCTGAGTCAGAATTTAGTCTGCACTCAAATCGCACACAGTCTACAGTGACTTAAAATATCGCTATAGATTCATACTCACTGTTTTATACAGCTTTGAAGCCTGCTTTAGTAGTACAACTATTATAACTTACTTATCTGCTCATAGATCAACTTCTTTGAACCATCACTGGGCAATCCCTTACTCCACTCTTTGTCAATATCCGAGAGCTGAGTTTCTGGTTACCATCATCCCCGTTAGGAACCCGTGATTACATCATCAGGTACCTCAATAAATCTCAGCACAGGCGATCAACTATTTCAACAGCGATTCACCAATATTGCAATCACTCAAACGCTAACGCCACTCACAGGCTCATCTTCAGGGACTTTAATCGCCATACTAAGAACATTGATTAGTCATCAATCGCACTTTGTTCCCATGGATGATACCCATTGAGTCATCATTTCATTGATTCGCGCAGACGAAATATCAGGCTTATTAATCTGTAAAAACAACATAAGCCACCTTCCCCATTAGCTTTAGCATTGAGTACAGTCTGTAAAGATGTGCAATATATTGTACCTTTCTGTGGCATCTTCCTGGTCCTGAATGCTTATTGCATTTACACATATGAGATATATCTTGATAACCAGGCTAGACCATAATACACTGAAAACAAATTTGTCTGCTAGTAGGTCCCCAACTTCTCAGTATTCTACTTTGAAATGATTGCCAATCTCACCATGCCTTCCATCTTGCCAGGCAAGCATTCAATGACACAATCGCTGAGCTTGACAACTTGTCTTGGCAGAGCTACAGTATGTACACAGGCCATACAGATTCCACAGCTACTCACAGATAACCTTACCTCTGGAGCAAATACATGAGGCTCACATAAACATTATGTCTTTCATGCCCATATCTGTGTATAGACTATATGCTATCATGTGGAGGTGTATAGCCTATGCACATATTTGAGCATGCAGGACATACAATATCAAGGGGTGGATGAGGTGTCTTCCATAGTGAGTCATTGTCCATTGAGGCATATTCTGTGAAGCCACCCACCAGCGTCAAGGGTACTGCAAGTTCATCATGCTTCAACTCACATTCCCATACCTTCCCTGTCTTGGGAAGATGATTACAGCCTATGATAAGCACCGAAGTATGGACTACTTGTATTAGCAACTAGAGGCCTTAGATATAGCTTAGATCTGTACACGTACATGCATTGACATTGCTCATATATCCAAGAAACATGAAAGGCTGTGTCTCCTTCTGGTAGAATGTGGAATATCCAAGGGCATATGATTTTGGAGAATATGGATGGGACTTCTTTGTCAATACCCATGCTGCTTTGGGGGACTGGGGATGATGAATATTGTATAGCTTGACATGTCTTTGAATATATTTGGAATCAAGTGCCCATCTTGATGATATTGGAGACTCAATGGTCTAGAGGGGAATAGAGTTTGAAGTGCATTGATAGATGGCATGGTGATAATGAATGTGAACTGATTTAATTGATGTGATAAGGCTGTGTAGTCTGGCTGGGCTGAACTGAGATGATTGTGAAGGCTGAAATGAAATAGATGTGTGTGGATTTATGAGTTTTTGAAGATGTGTCATTCACTTTTCCTTCACTGCAAGTCCTGTTGCCTCAATTTGGCCTTGCTATTTACCATAATGTTTTTAGATACAGTTAGATAGTTCGAAAGCTGTATGATAATTTCAAAAAAAAAAACAATACTCACCTCCCTAAAGTTGTCCGAAGTTCTTAGTTAAAGCAGTTATTAAGATAATCTGCATATATTGCAATTATTTTGCATATTCATCCCTTAAACAGACATCTACTCAAGTCCGCTTCGTTTGAAGCTCGAATTGTATTTCAGAATTATACAAAGTATTAAACCATACATCACAAGAGGTAATGTTTTCACCAAACCATTAATTGATCCTAGGGCAGTTTTTTTTAGCTCCACTGGCAATGATAAGAACTTGTCTATTATGTTATTTTGCATGGGATATATGCACTCATATAATTCCTCAATTACAATATTTAGCACACAAAATACATCACCTAGTCACCCTGAACATCACCATACCCGCTCCAGACATTGTTCCTCACCCTCTTCCTCTTTAGACCCTGCTCTGGGGGACGGTCTTTGCTGTGGCCTCAAACACTTCAACAAGTGTGACCAATAAGACTTGCTCAACAATGAAGGACAATGGTGGGAGCAGATCAACAGGCACAGAGAAAGGCTCCAAAAGGAAGAAAATGGGTAGCAACTCACACAGTCACAGTCATGATAATGTTATGAAAAGGACTCAGGTTTGTTCTCACCCCATTCCCACCATGGGATCACATTTATTTGGTGCACAGCAGCAGGACAAACATACACAACAAGTTATTGTTGCCTCTGTATGTGAGTTTTCATTGTCCACCCTAGTAATGATGACAATGTCAGTGACAACAATAAGGATTTATTTTCTTGCCATCCAGTAACAAGTTGCAAGTCAAACAGGCAGACAGCTCCCACACCAGCTAAAGGGAAGGGTGAGCAGAAGGCTCTGTATATTGGGTCTGTTGCTGAGAAATGCCAAAGCTTACCCACCACCACTAAAGATATGCCAGTGAGTCTGTTATTCAATTTGACCTAGCCATGTCTTATTACACTTGCAATATATGCAGCCTAAAAAGCACTTCAAGACAAGGGACAGTCTAGAAGTTGTAAGTGCTCTCTCCTATCTTGAAGCAGTAACCTTTGTATTCTATCATCTATCATTCTACCCTATTGTTGGAAAAAACTTGTTATGAATATAAATTAAATAAAAAGATATAAACAAATTATTAATTAATGGTGATGCTGATAGATCCTGGCATTCTATCACTAGGATATTATCTACAGGTGACTTTACCATGATCTACATTGATTCCTACTCCTATCCTGTTCAACACCCATCACTGAGACCACATGTACATAGGATCGAGCCCATGACATAGTATCCATCACTATCCTGGCACATGGAGTGATCACATGCCAAGTGTACCTACAATGACATCAAAGATCAGGTCTGATGCCAATTGATCTACCCCACACATACATACGTCACATAGACACCACACACCTATTAATAGATGTGTGTCATCTTGAGACGTCCCTACATCGCTGTTGCTGGATGTGGGATGACCAATGAGTATTTTACTCCTATGTCAAATGTCATGCCATGGTTTCATTCATTACATCCAGTGTTATCCCTCCCTTCCCATGCAGTTAGTCTTTTGTTTGTTATGTGCATCAGTTGAGTGTTCCTATTGATGGCATTGCTTCACATAGGAGCTTTAGGTACTAACAATAGATGAATACGTACATGACAGTGGGGTCCAAACAGGGTCAGAACAGCTTTGAACACAGGTTACTATTTTCATTGTGGGGTAGAATGCCAGTGTTAGTGTTATGGCAACCTAAGCAGACGCTCTACACTCAAGTGGTGCACTGGCAAAGGGGAAATCCTAAGTCATATACAACTAGATCCAATGCAAGGGCATACCTGGTGAAGGGGAAATCCTAAGAGAAAACTCTGAGGATCCCTTCGCCCACTAGCTAATGACTATATACTTCGGGCATCATAACTCCACAACCTCCGAAGCCTGAATCACATAAGCAACAGGGGTGCCAAAATGCAGACATGGTCAAGGAGGTGTTTGGAAGGTGCAGGGGAGAAAGACCTGTGAAGCTTTGGGACAAGAGGCCTGTTGCAAAGTGGTGTTTGACGGGATTGACTTCAGCAAGGCTGATAATACTTCGCATGCACTTTGCAGGGGTTTGGCAGGGCGTGGGAATATTCGCATCAGGGGGCCATAAGGTGAAAGGACTTCACAAGGGTTTCGCAAGGAAAACAGAGGTTCCCCTGACATCACCCCCCATCTAGAATGTGGCGACCCGACACATGGAGACCCACAGGTGGAGCTGGGGGAAATCTCCAAATTCAAGCATTCCAAAGACACGGATACGCCAGGGGGCCCCTGGGTGCGAATGATAGAAGTCTGCAATGAGGTCAGGGGCATTGACATCACCTTTGCTCCCCCAGGAGTTCTCCTCATACCCGTACCCCTTCCACTTGATGAGGAACTGTAATCGGCCCCATCACATGTGACTATACAGCACCTTTTCCACTTCAAAGTGCTCTTCGCCATCATGCAGGACTGGTGGTGGTGGTGGCAAAGTATGGTGACCATGGATGGGGTCCTCCTGCGCAGGAGTAAGCTTGATGCCGGGGAAGACTGGATGCAGCCGACTCAAGGCTTTGGGCAGTCAGAGCCAGTATGCATGCAAACCAACTTGGTGTTCAACTACATAAGGCCCTAGTCGCCTGTGTGCCAGCTTCTTCGATGGGCGAGTGGTCTGGATATCACTGGCATCAAGGTACACCTTGTCTCCCAGTGCAAACACAGGTGCAGGCATACAACACCGATTGTAGTAGCGTTCCATGTCTTCCTTAGACTTTTCCAGGGCTGATTTTGCTTCGGACAATGACTCCTCCATTCGCTCCTTGAGTTCGTTGACTGATTCCAAGTGCGAAGGGTTTTTGGTGTAGTTCAAAGCCCATGCGCGGATGTCTACCTGTGTCGAGCATGAATGGGGTCTGGCATGAGGATGAATGGATATGGTTGTTGTACTGGAATTCAGCCATAGGCAGAAGGTCATCCCAATCATCTTGCCTTTCATTTACAAAGAGGTGAAGGTACTGTTCCAGCTCTTGGTTGACACATTCTGTCTGGCCATCCGTCTGAGGGTGATAGGCAGTGGATGCCGCAATGCGAATACCTAAGAGTCTGTACAACTCACAGGTGACCTTGTGTACAAACTGAACACCCCTGTCCAAAACCACTATTCGCGGGAGACCATGGAGCTTCCACACATGATGGAGGAACAGGCATGCTACACCTGCAGCTGTAATGGTGGTGTTGGTTGGTATGAAATGGGCACATTTCAAGAGCAAGTCCACTACATTCATGACTGCGTCGTACCCATGGGCCTCTGGCAGCTACACAATGAAATCAACACTAAGTGTATCCCAACATGCTTCGGGGACTGGGAGGGGATGAAGTTCGCCTATAGGCGGCTGTCTTTGCACCTTTGTTCGCAGGCACAGATCGCATGTCTTTGTGTATTCGCCAATGTAGCGGGACATGTGGGGCCACCAGTAGTTGCGTGGGACTAACTCAAGTGTCTTCCAACATCCAGGATGCCCTGCCACCTGTGTGTCATGGTGCTGAGCTACAATTCGCCACCTTAGGTCCTTGACATCAGGGACGTAGACCTTGCCCCAGAAGGTGAGCAGCCCCTTGCTTTCAGCCCATTTGGCGGATACCAACAATTTGCCACCTGACTCTCGCAGCTTCCTCACTGCAACAGCCACCCCATCCTCAACTACTGCTTCACAAAATGCCTTCCTAATGTCTCCAACAATCCCATGTTCTTCCCCCACCAGTGTGAGCCCCTCCAGGGCATGAACTGTGAACAACTCTGGGCGAAGGAGGATCATGTTGCTGTTGTCACTTGAACCTGAACCATGATCCGAACGGCGAGACAATGCATCCGATTTGCCCATGCTGGTGCCAGGCCTGTGGTGAAGTTCAAAATTGAAACGCAAAAGGTAGAGCGACCACCTTGCTTGCCTCCAATTTAGCTTCTTGGCTGTCTGGAAGTACTCAAGGTTCTTGTGATCACTCCACACTTCAATTCAATGCTTTGCACCTTCCAGGAAGTGTTGCCACTCCTCAAGGGCACAAATGATAGCTAGCATCTCCTTGTCATGGATCTCATAATTTCACTCAACTGCACTGAGGCTCTTGGAGTAGAAGGCGGTTGGGTGCCACTTTTTATCCTCAGGGAACTGCTGTGAAAGCACTGTTCCTGTTGCTACATCCAACTGTCAGCCTCAGTAAGGCAGGCTGTCATCTGCAAAGCACAGGATTGGTGTTGACATGAAGCACTGTTTGAGACCCTCAAATGCCTGGTGTTTGGCCATGCCCCACACCCATTTCACATCCTTCTTCGTCAACTCAAACAAGAAGCAAGCATGTTCTGAAAAGCCTTTTATGAACCTATGGTAGAAGTTTGCAAATCCAAGGAATGCTTGCACCTCCTTGTGGTTTGAGGGTGTTGGCTAATCTGCCACACCTGCATCTTGTGATATAGGGTTTATTTATACAATGAAGATATATAATTCAAGCTTCAAGTGAAGCTGAATCGAACAGAAGTGTGATATAAGAGAGGATTCTTAAGATAATCACAATATATGCAATATATCTTAGTAACTACTTTAGCAGAAAACTTCAAACTAATTGTGGGGGGTGAGTGTTATTGCTACTGTAATTTATAGTGTAAAAACTAGCTATATAAGTAATCACAGTGGCTCGAGACAAATATTTTCAATGACAGATTACCTAATCAAATGAAGATGAATGTTGCAAAGAGCAGAAGTCATACTGTATATACTTGGAGACAGGTGGTGAATGGTCAACATAATCCATAATCTGTATCCACTGTACATTTAGGGGAAACACATATGCAATTATTTAACTCACAATTGCGACATTTGCACAGGGTGAGCTCAACTCGAGAGTATCTATAAATAGCATCTTGGCGTTTTGGATCTGTCATCGGATGTGGGGTAGTGCCTTGGAGCCATCTCTGATCATTGACATCATTAGGGGTATGAATAGAATGTCTGGTTGATCTATCGGTTAGATAGTGATGGGTCATTTGGGCATGGGGTCGGTAAATAGAATGGCATTTTGTATGTGATATATCATCGGCCTTCGGGTGTGAGTGAAGATTTTTGGGGTTGGTGAATTATAAAAATAGTATCTCTTTCAGTATTAATATTCAGAGGAATATTAATATATTTAAATATTTTTATTCATAACACTGCGACCTTTACAGGGTCCATCTCAGCCTTGCCCTGTGAAACAATGAGGCCCAGGTACTCAATCTGGGTTCGCTCAAATTCGCATTTTTCAGGACATAGATAGAGCTTATACCGTCACAGACAATCAAGTACAATTCACATCAGGTGCTGATGCTCTTCCAGTGTTTCCGTGAAGATGAGGATGTTGTCCAGGTACATGCATACATGTTCCTCCATGATGAGATCCTGGAAGATGTCATTCATAATGGTTTGGAAGGTAGCAGGGCTGTTGGTGAGTCCAAAGAACATAACCAGGGGTTCAAAGAGTCCACAGTTGGTGGGAAAGGCTGCCTTCCATTCATCACCTTCCTTTATTCGGACATTGTTGTAGCCCCATCATACATCCAGCTTGGTGAAGTACTTTGCACCCTGAAGCTGATTTATGAGCTCCAAAATGATGGGCAGCGGGTAGTGGTTCTTCACAGTTATCGCATTGAGCACACGGTAATCCTGAACCAGGCAAAGTGAACCATCCTTCTTCTTTATGAAGAACACTGGTGAAGCCATTGGCGACTTGGAAGGGCGAATGCGACCAGTGCTCAGGTTCTCCTGCAGGAAGACATCTAGCTGCTCTTGCTCATTAGGTGGGAGTGGATAGACCTTGCAAGCAGATGGCTTTGACCCAGGTTCCAGCTCAATGGCATGGTCCCAGGACTGCTTTTCTGGTAGCGAGTCAAAGGATTCCTTGGCAAAGACATCTTCGAAGTCTTGTAAGTAGGGTGGGATGAGCTCTTCCTTTTTCGCTGGGCCACTGTGAAGTGCCTTCTCCACCAGCTGTTGTGCAGCTGTGGTCGTAGCTGCAATGGTGGTCACAGGCCCCCCCAAGCACACTGTTGTGAATAGGCAATCCCCTTCTTCCAGGAGTGTTCAGAAGCTCTCACACTCTGGATTGGGTGGTTCTTTGTCTCCCTCGTCTGCAACCTCTGGGATGGGTCCAGCTCAACAGGAGCGGATCTTTGCTGCCTCTTGCTGCTCTTCACGCACCTTCGCCCTACAGGTGTGACACTTCGCCGGGCACCTGTTTAGCACCACCTCCTGTGTTTGCCAGTTCACCTTGGGGTTGTGGTCATGAAGCCATAGGTAACCCAAGATCATCTTGTGCTTTCCAAGGTTGGTGACAGCAAAAACTGCATGCTCCAAGTGGTTTCAAAAACACAGGATGAGGTCCACCACACTGCGAATTGAGCCAGCCTCATTCAAAGTCCCATCCACATCGTACACCAGGGCTGGGCATGTCAGCAAACATGTCATCAGCTTCTGTGCGGCCACAAAATCACCATCAATGAACAGTCCAGTAGCACCACTGTCCAGCAGGGTGGTCATCCCTTTTACTTCAGCCATATTAGTGGTCTGAACCTCCACCTTAAGGTTAAGTGAGTTCGGAGAGGGGTTTGCGGCAACAACGTAGGCCTTGGGAAGTCCTCGCTCCCAACACTTCATTCTCATTGAGGACAACTTTGGAGATCCTTTGGGGGATGCGTCTTGTCTATTTGCTGATTCAGTCCCAGTTTCGGACACACAAACAGTATCTTCATTCTCTGGGGTTATTGACAAAACAGCAAATCAATTTGACAGGGGCAGCAAGGGCACATCCTTCACTCGCTGCGTGACGCAAAATCCTCTGGCATCTCCTTCTCCATGTGATCCAGCTCATCCACCTCCTCCACCTTTGGCACATCCTCTGCTGTGAGCAGATGCTCCAGGAGCTCTTCGCATTCAGCAGATGTCAGGTAGCGAACATCATAGGCCTGGGGACACTCTTGTGCAAAGTGTCCAACCTTGCCACAGCATCGACATGTGAGCGGTTGGCTGAATCATCTCTTTGCTGCATCTACATCCATTGGAGCAGGTCCTGAGGATGGACTGGGTACAGGTGCTGTGGGTGTGAATGCTGGCCAAACTGGAGGTGATGGTGCAAATGTAAGGGCAACCCTCGTGCACTGTGGAAGTCACACTGTCACACAGGCTGACAGAGGGGAAAACCAAAGTTTACATAAACCAAGTAGATATACAATGGAGGGGATCTCACCTGACAGAGGGGAAAACCAAAGAGAAAAGTCTAAGGTCCCGCACTGTCAGTGAGCCCATATTATACTATGCTTAACTACAGTCAGGGTCGTTGCTCAGTGTGTACTGACCCTGCATGCCGCGGATCTCCTACCTGACCCTGGATGTCGTATGCGAGTCGTTTCACCTCCAGTGCCGCTCCGAAAGTGGGGGTGGGGCAGAGTTCGGAACTCCGGAACTTTGGAGGTGTAGGAGTGCGAAGCTTCGGAGTTGTAACTCCAAAGCTTTGGAGGTGTGGGAGTGCGGAGCTTCGGAGTTGTAACTCCGAAGCTTCGGAGGTGTGAAACGGGGTGTCCCCTGACAGCAAACCTGTTCGGAAGTTGACTGGGCCTGCGAACACCTGCGAAGTTTGAAGGCACCATTGTCGCATCGGTCCTTGGTGCTTGGAAGGCTTCATTCGCTGCATGTGTCAAGGCAACCACCCTTGCAGCTGTATACCATTCCAAAGGTGCATCATCCTTGGGATGTCCCTCCAACATCAGTGCAATGCAAGTCTGGGTCGAAGGGTCAAGGCCTTGGCAAAATTTCATGACAATTGCTCGCCCATCCGTGTATTCAGCCTTTTCAATGAGTTCTTCAAATTCATCAATGTACTCATCGACCGAACACTTGCCCTGGTGGTACTGCCGTGACTCCAAGTGGTTCATGGCATTGGTGTGTTTGTGGAGGGGAAAGAACTGATACCGGAATGCCTCTTCAAACTCCTTCCAGCCCTTGAAACAAACTTCGCCGGTCTTTGCCATGTGTGCGAACACCCGCATAGCAAATGTCGCAGCCCTTCCTGTCTTTATGAAGGACAAGGTCCACAGGATTCGGGCCTCATCATCATGAAACTCACTCACCCAGAGTCCCAGATACAGGGTGCATGAGTTGAAGAATGCACGACCATTCCCTCGATCGCCATCATACTCCGAGGGCTTTGCCGGTTTTGCCAGACATGTTGGGGCTGCACGGGTGCCTCCAGCATCCCCACTAGGTAGAGCTGCCATCAGGCCCCTCCATCATGGTCATCAGGGACTCCAATCTCCTCTCTAGATTTTGCTTTTCCTGCCTTTCTCTCACCAGCTCTTGTTCTATTGCTCCTAGACGTTCTGTAAACTCTTCAAGCGACGGCAAGGACATGGTGGGCAATGCAAGGAGTAGGGTAGGAGAAGGGGTTGTGACAATCGCTGCTTTCGAAGCTAATTTAATTCAAAGTCGGGCAACTTTGCAACCAGTTCTCCAGGGAGAGAGTTTTCTTCTGTTAGGGCAACCTAAGCAGACACTCTACACTCAAGTGGCGCACTGGCAAAGGGAAAATCCTAAGTCATATACAACTATATCCAATGCAAGGGCATACCTGGTGAAGGGGAAATCCTAAGAGAAAACTCTGAGGATCCCTTCGCCCACTAGCTAATGACTATATACTTCGGGTATCATAACTCCGCAACCTCCGAAGCCTGAATCACATAAGCAACAGGGGTGCCAAAATGCAGACATGGTCAAGGAGGTGTTCAGAAGCTGCAGGAGAGAAAGACCTGTGAAGCTTTGGGACAAGAGGCCTGTTGCGAAGTGGTGTTTGGTGGGATTGACTTTGGCAAGGCTGAAAATACTTTGCACGCACTTTGCAGGGGTTCGGCAGAGCATGGGAATATTCGCATCAGGGGGCCATAAGGTGAAAGGACTTCACAAGGGTTTCACAAGGAAAACAGAGGTTCCCCTCACAGTTAGGAGCTACAAGATGGTGGGAATAATATAAACAGTTGTATCAATCAGAACTTGGTGTGGGAAACATTCTCGTAGAATGTCTTTGCTTGCATAGTGGCAATGCTAAGCTCCAGCACAGAAGGTTGACATGACTATTCATCTTTGCCCTAGTTTAGATGTTAGACCACACACAAAATTGATGCACAAATAGGGGACATACCATACAAGTTCCTGCACAGAATGGATGTCTGCCATGAACTTCATCCAAGTTCATAAAGCTTGCAAAGGTATTTTTGTAGCCTAATGGGACAAAGGTAATACCATGGTGAGCAAGTGTCAAGATGGTACTGAGTATAGTCGCCTCCTCTCCTCCACCCAGAGATCCAGTGGAGATGAAGGTGTCTGCATATTTTCTGTGGGTATGCCAAAGAGGAAGGCATCATATTCGGCGAGATGGGCCACCTCAAAAATGGGGTAGTTGGGTTTAGGCAGTGCGTGCACCTTCTCAAGCACCTTTTCTGGGAGGGTCTTGTGGATCCTGGTGGTATGTGAGCCATACTGTGATTACCGGGAAGTGTAATCTCACTGGAAAATGGTAACCTTCCCTCCAGCCTCTTCAATGCCCTTCTTCTCTGCCTCAGCAACTGAATAATGGTAAGCATGAGTTTTGAACCATAATATATTGAGGACATACATTGTGCTATGTGTTCATAGAGGGAATAGATGACGATGGAGACCTAGGTTAGGGGAGGTTAGAGGAAGAGAAACGGTGAGTAAAAAACAGCATGCTTACTTTGAGACCAGACATGGTTGAAAGAGAAAGAGAGTATGGAGAAGCGATATTACATTGTTGTCACTTATAGATCACACGGTTGTGGGAAGGTATTGCATAACTAGCTAATGATGGTGATCCATACGCGTGCATTCAATACAGTATTCAGCATGTATATTCCTCAGCAGTGTTCGTCATCCATCGAGATAATGTGTGCAATACAGGCAGGTCAGATGTCGTATCGACAGAATTACTTCCAAATGTGGACTGTGGTTATCGCGAAAAGTGTGTCCAAACTTGAAGGGCCGGTCATGGGAGTGTGTCGCCCACTTGCGGTAAGCAACAACAAGGGGCTACACAGCCCTGTTTTTTATCAATTACCGCAAACGTATGCCGTGATTGCAGCATTTCTTTAGTGGATGAGCCCCTCACATGGCTCAGCTGAGTGGTTATGATGGTGGGGTGGGAGCGGCACACTGTCTCAAGACTACATACGTTGTATATGCCATGGACCTTGCCCACCGTAGCCCAATGTTACTTCAGGCTAGTGATGCCACTGTACCTCTGTCATGCAGTGCTCCCCTTATACATGGTTTTGTCGATAAGATCTCATAACACTCCCACATGACGATTGATCAATACTTTATTTCAAGTCCTAAAGCTCTTCTAACAGGAATGCAGCCATTTCCCCTTACTTTGGATTTTCCCTAGCCAGCACCAATACATTTTTCCTGCTGACACATTTCTTTGGCCTAGATCTAGTGGTTGTTCTAGGAGTTCCAGGCTATCAACATTCAACGCAAAGAACTTCTAGAGAGCTCCAGATTGGGGTGGAGCAAGGAGAGGGTCGCAAAGCAGCCCAGTAGAGATGGGCGCCTGGTATTTCCAACAGGAGATAGCCATGACCTAACCTCAACAACAGTGTGGGGTGACAAACACCTCCAAGGAAGGACAGGACCTGTTGTCAGTGCAGTTACCAGCACAAGGATGCATGTTATTTAATATGTTTTTATTATATTGAAATAAAAGGCTGGG
Organism: Ramaria cf. rubripermanens; assembly: GCA_003316465.1. Taxonomy (NCBI): domain Eukaryota; kingdom Fungi; phylum Basidiomycota; class Agaricomycetes; order Gomphales; family Gomphaceae; genus Ramaria; species Ramaria cf. rubripermanens. The sequence continues at coordinate 32,283 of QFFB01005842.1, forward strand.
GATTTTTGTTCCTGTGGCTATATCTTGTCTGCACAGCGCTAGGCTACACATGTGTGTTGATAAGATAGCAGGGTCACATGATTTGGTGGATCAGTGACAACAACTGATGGTGAACCAAGAATTTGGCTCAGTGATGTCAAGGACACAGGCCAATTAAGCCATATTTCATCATAAATAGTTTTGGTTTCAAAGGTCTAGACCAGTAGTAGTTGTTATAACATATGGTAGAAGTGACCAAAAAAGAAGCAATTAGATTGACAGTCTGTGCAAAATGTCCACCTTGATATGGTGATTGGGGACGCAAGTAGAAATCTGTTCAACCCCAGATCGGGGATGCAATTAGAAATCTCTTCAACCCCTTGGTGTGAGGGATGTGAGAGGCAGGGGGTGATGTATATGTGGGCAAGGGGAATTCACCAAGTTGCCAGACCATAGTGATAAAATGTATGGAGAAGAGGAAGTAGAAGACTTGAAGAAGGGAAAGATTCAATGCACATTAACTCAAGCACATAAACGGCCTCAACAACATGAGGGACAGGCTAAAACCGTATGAAATTGTTGTAGCTAATATTGTAACTACTTATACAATGTCAGAAAGGAGCCAAAGCCACTGAAACACCAGATCATGTCACCGGCGATATCTAGGTGACATGAGCATGACAAAAGATAACAAAAGATAGATAATCCTATATTCACAACACGTAGATGGTTTGAGCCGTCGCTAGCATCTTTATCCTCCAATCCTTTCTTCATGAAATGACTCAGCTGCAGGACAATAAAAGGCATGCCACGCCGAATTAAGGGAGCTGAACGTAGACATTAGACACGGATCATCACTACAAGACCGTACACACTGACTTCCCGCACAAACTCCGCGCGTAGACAGGGTTTGCTTTTTGGTGTCGATGAGCTATAGCTAGGTTCTACAATCGAATCTGGTCGCCTGACGGTAACGTCAAGCACGTGCACAATCACTTGAAACTACTCACCGTAGGCTAGGGATTAGTGAAAGCGACAAAGTGAAAAAGAAGTTACTATAACGCGACGAAACACGCGTTCGTATACAGCATGCCCAAGTCTACGTAGGGATACAAGGCAGGAACGCTCCGGTTGACGGGTGTGCAGTGTGAGGGGAGGGAGTGACCGTGTGAGCGCATACCGTAAGTGCATGAGAACGCTCATTGATTCTTCCCCACGTCGCAGAG
>QFFB01005844.1:0-34384 GCA_003316465.1 Ramaria cf. rubripermanens
AGGCATCGTATTGCATGAACGCATCTATCGAACAGCTGTCAGCCTGTAGTCTGACTTACTTTCTCGAATGAAGCGGATGCGCTCAACGCTAAAATACGTCTCCTCGTGCTTCATCTTAGCTTCCATTACTCTTGTTGTAGTCTCACTCAACTACGTCTTATGGTCAACCCCCCCCCCCATCGGCTCACAAGCCCTCGATCCAAACGCATCTATAATGATACCTGACTCACCCAAACTAAGTCGTATTCGCACATAACCGCCGCCCCTCTCATCCCCTCACCGCATTTGACGGCGGTATATGCACCCCCTCTCATACCCCTGTGTGGTATAACCGCTACCAGATCTATGGCTGCATGTACTAAGGACGGAGGTACACGCTCCCCCACTACAGGGAAATACACTGTAAGCATCACGCCCACCAACGCGTCTGGCCAGGCGGTCACTATTGTTGATACCACCTTACCTATCGTGACACAAACAGATACAGGGGGTCTAGGGACGAGCTACAGCGACCACATCACATTAGTTGGTCTTAGTGTTAGAATTTTATCGTTCCCTCGTGCCGTTGAGGACATTTCTGAACCTGAATGAGACGCGGGTTGAGGGACCCCACGCAGTAAAGCAAATAGAAAGGTGAGCAAGAGAGTATATGCTACCAGGATATATTGGCAAACTGAATTGAAAATACCAGGCACACTATTCAGCTGAGCTAATAAATACTGGTAACATATACTCTCTACTAGTAAGCTAAGTGCTCTGAATTTCCTTTTGCCATGGATCTAATGGCGAATAATTTTTACGAGAATGTTTGTCAGGCAACTAGGGATAGCCTTGACACGGTAGTTCTTGATTATATTATCGACATCGAATAAGTTACGACATGCTTCTACTTATGCAGCCAAATACGACAAGATATATATCCCTGTCACATCTAGCTCAACGCGGTTGCGGTCATGGGCTCCAGAAGTTTTTCACTCATTCCCTGTCTTGAAGCCCTATCCAAAGTCACTTCCTGCAAGATATCACGACCTCCATTCTCGATCAGCGCTTTTGCAACTTCCTCGCCTAGAGCCTCTGCATCCTCAACACGGCGTATCTCCCGGCTACGCGTCTGCTGGACATGCCTGTCACCCAACAAACTTGTCACAGTTCCGGTGAGTGTAAGTGTCGATACGTCCCCGTTGCTCTCGAGAATAGTTTCCGCGCCCACAGGGACACTGCATCCGCCCTCGAGGACGCGGAGACATGAACGTTCAGCGCGACACCGCCAGTCCGTTGGACGATGCGAGAGTCCATGCACGAGTTGCTTGACCTCAACGTCACTTGTGCGTACTTCGACAGCGAGGGCGGCTTGTCCGACAGCGTGATATAATATGGGCGGGACGATGTCAGAAGATATGCGATCATTCCAGTCGAGACGAACAAGTCCAGCCTTGGCCAGAATAAGCGCGACATACTCACCGTCTGGCGCATCGAGCTTGGAAAGGCGGGTGTTCCTAAGAAGTGTCAGACATCAGCTGCAACTCTGTGAGGTGGTGTGCGCACAGATTGCCGCGCTAGAGGAAGATTTGGTCAGCGCACGCCCGATCTAGTACGGTAACAGATGGACTTACGACATCTTTGAAGACCAGCTTGGGAAATTGTCTTTTGAGCTGTGCAACGCGTCGAACGCTGCTTGTCCCGACGACGCTGCCGTCTGGAAGGTCCTGCAACGTCTTGTACGGGAGATCCTGTTTGACAACAAGGGAGTCTGCAGGATCCTCCCTCTCGAGGATAGCACCGAGCTCGCACCCATCCGGGAGGACAGTCGGTACATCTTTAAGACAGTGGACGAGGATGTCTACATCCTGCTCTAGAAGTGCAACTTCAAGCTCTTTTGTCCAGAGGGACTTGCCTCCAAGCACGTAGAGAGCTTGGGACTGGTTCTTGTCGCCTTCGGTGGACATGAGGGCGACTTCGAATGAAAGGGTGGGATAGAGTGCCTGGAGGGCATCACGGACGATGTAAGTCTGAATCTGGGCGAGCTTGGAGGCGCGGGAGGCGACTACGATCGGTTTACGTGGCGCTGGAGGAGAGGACGGGCGAGCGATTGTCGGGTGCTCATCGCTCTGAAGAGCCTTGGCGATTGTGGTGGAGGACAGTGTGGGCATCGTGGTTGCAGCTGGCAATTAGGGATATTCGACAGTTTGACTGTTTCTTACACAGGGCGAAGCGCCGGATTTCCGCATGCGGAAATCTGGCAGTCAGCGCCGTGTTATAACTGGAGGAGGAGCTCCTGATGTCTCAAGATCTCATGGTTGTCGCTGGTAGCAGATTAGACGAGGTTTAACTGGTCCCCTGTTACCCTCTACAACTTCACACGTTCAAGGATCCACTACTTAATTACATGATGGGAAAACAAAATATCATGATTCAAATGTTATTATGTATCTCAAATAGCGAGCGATGAGGCCGAAAGGAAACAGTCCCCACGCTATTCTGGACATTGAGAACGACCATCTGTGTCCTCACGAGCGCCTGCGATAGTTCCAAGACAGCGAGTGCGTGGACTGCAAGTGACTCTAGTAGCAAGGACACGTAGACATTGATGAAAGGAAAAATTTCCAGTTCAGCTGGTTATATAGTCGACCATGTGGGCGTACGTAGTCATGTATGTACGTGGTATTGACTCGAGTGGACCCTACGTGGTAGCGAATTCATGGACCCGCCTGCGCTGCTCCAAGTAGCAGTTACCCTCACCACCATTGTCGTCTTATGGTTTCGGTACTGCACTGCACACCCTCAGCCCCGCTCAGCAGCAGTCGTTGTCCTCGGTGACATTGGGCGAAGTCCGCGCATCATGTATCACGCACAGAGCTTTGCCCTCAACGACTTTGAGACCTATGTCGTTGGATACAAAGGTAAGGCTACACAAATGTCCTGAAGCGGTGTTCATACCCAGTGCAGGCTCACGCGAAGTCCCATCATTACTCACACTTCCCTGTGTACGCTTTGTATACCTCCCTGAGCCCCCAGCATTCATTGCCAAATTGCCACGTCGTCTGTTTCTCCTTCTTGCACCCGCAAAAGTCATATTTCAGCTTGTCACTATCATCGCAGCTCTCTTTTATCGCATAGAGTGTGCTCCAGAATTCATCCTCGTCCAGGTCAGTCTCTTGCTATAGGAGGCTCGATTTAACCCCCTGATTGCTGCGTCTCAGCAAGAACCCGCCAAGTATCCCTACCCTCGCGCTTGTATGGCTCGCAGGCAAACTCCGAGGTTCAAAAATCATCATTGACTGGCACAACCTCGGCTACTCTATTCTCGCCCTTAAGCTCGGAAACAACCACATTCTTGTCCGACTTGCTAGAAAGTGGGTTCGCACTACTAAATGAATCAATTACTAACTTGCACACAGGTTCGAACAGGCATTCGGACGCTCTGCATTCGCTCACTTGTTTGTGACGAGGGCCATGAAAGATTATTTGGCCGAAGAGTGGAGTCTTCGGTACTAAATTTGCTAGTCTCGCTTCATTTTGTCACCAACCAGTTATTTAGGGGCTACAAATTTGTACTTCACGACCGGCCGCCGGCTCACTTCCATCCCTCCTCGTCTTCTGAAGTTCATGATGTACGTCAAGTCACCTCTTTACTTCTCTTTGTCTCAAATGTTTTACCCATAGCTCTTCTGCCGCCTCACTCTCTCCCTAGACTCTACATTGGCTACCTTTCTACCCCCTTACAGCTTACCTACATCCACGCCCGTCACTACGCTCACTCCTCAGGACTCGTGCTCTAGCCCTCCTGCCCCTTCCATCCCTTCATCCTCTTCCCCACTCCCTACACTGCGTGATGATCGTCCGGCACTTATCGTCTCTAGCACTAGCTGGACCGAGGATGAAGATTTCAGTATTCTGATCGCCGCACTTTCCCAGTACGAGCAACAAGCATGCTTACAGGAGAAACATGAAAATGCACATCTCCCAAAATTACTCGTCATTGTAACCGGGAAAGGCCCATTGCGCGAGCGTTACATGCGTGAGATACGTGAATTCGAGGAAACACGACGTTGGGAATGGGTGCGGTGTCGAAGCTTATGGCTTGAGCCCGAAGATTATCCCCTTCTCCTTGGCTCAGCTGATATTGGCGTATCGCTTCATACAAGTTCATCTGCACTTGACCTACCCATGAAGGTGGTGGACATGTTCGGGTGTGGTTTGCCAGTGCTCGCGCTCGATTTTAAATGGTGTGCGTGTTCTTCTAAAGCAAGATATCCTATTAACTTATCGGGATAGCTTGGATGAGTTAGTTTTCGATGGGAAAAATGGCCTAGTGTTTCGCACAGCTGACGAGCTTGCTTCGCACCTCGCGGTATGTTTTATGCCTTTTCTCTACGTTTTCTATCTAAGGCTTTTTTTCGACAAGTCTACACTCACGTCCTTCCCGAGGTCTCCCCGACTCTCCGCCTTGCGGGCATTCTTTTCAAATAAATCAGATTGGGACTGGTGTTCGTGGAATGAGAACTGGGACCGTGTTTTACGACCAGTTGTCACGCACGAAATCGCAGCTGGAGAAAATTCCTGAAAGAGAGAAGGCCATGAAGAATGTCGGTTAGCATGAATATGTGACTTATGTATAATTGTAACTTAAGATGACAAGTAGTGTGTGTGCGTGAGTGTAATTACAGTCTACAAAACATTACAGTACGAGGTCGAATTATCAAGTTCCCGCCGTAGCAGCGAAGCTGAGTGTCTCGATATGACCCTTGCCCTTGACTTCCTTCTGCAAGATCTCGTTGATGATTCGGAACTGACCCGGATCGATGAGTAATGTCTTGATGATGAGATACGTCAGAATGGGGAAAGTAATGACACAATAAACTTACAGCCACCCAATCCTCCTGGCCTATATCCTCGTTCTCGATTTTCTCCGCACCTTCTAGTATACGAGTTTTGAGCCGTTCCATGTCAGCAGCAGGGACCGTAACCCGAACCCGCATCCGTGCACGTTGAATTGGTAGTGTTGAAGCAGTCTGTAGCAGCTTGATACACTCTAACACCTACATGTCACTGAAATATTAGCAATGATCTGCCAAGGCCACTGCGGGGACACACCTGGCTCTTTGCGCCTTTACCCTGGCGGACACTAAATCCAGCCTCACTCATTGCCTTCTCGATCATGCCGACAGGATATGGTCGCTGAGTCGCAGGGTCGACGCACTTCTCTGCTACCTGTGTGGCGATCTCACGCCATAGGTTGCCCAGCTCATGCGCTCGTTCCTTCTCGCCTACTTGCATCTCGCCCTTCTTTAAGATCTGTAGTAGAGGTCAATGGCAAGGCCTTTCAGCAGAATTCAGTATAACTCACCTCTTTGACAACAGCATGGACATCTGTGGTGCCGAACGATTTTTGGAGGTCGTTGGCTTTGGCAACTTCACCTTTGGAAACATTGGTGAAGACGTTGCTTATTTGGAGCACGTCGTCTAGGTCCGTCTCCACACCATTCCTCCATTCCTGCACCTTGTTCTTGTAACATGCGATCTGGACATAAAACATAAGCATAAGTATGGCTGGTGAGCTTGCGGCATGCCTCAAAGCGTTTCCCACTTTTCTTAAGCCGGACTAAGGAGACGTTGGTGAGTCTAAGACGCGGTTAAATGCGGACACTCGTGCGTGGGCGCCCTCGTACTTACTTTATCTGGTTCGAGGGCTGGTTGATTGGCATGGGATAGGTTGGCGAAAGCAGGGTTGTGACGACAAGTGACACGTGACGCGGTGAAATCGTGACTACTTACAGTGCGTTGCCAACGTTCAACCGCAGTAATATACCTCCACCATTACTAGTGAGTATGCCGTCTAACAGGGCCTCCACTAGTGCTAATCTCTCTTGTCCCAGTTTCTAGCGTGACCGCATTATGCCACCACCGCACTATGACTTCCTAATCAAGGCGAGCTACTTACTGTGTCACCCTTCACCGTTTCTCACACTGTTTTGTATTACAGCTCCTCCTAATTGGCGACTCCGGTACTTACACTCTATAATATGGTGACCGCAGTCCACTGATTCATGTTTCAGGTGTCGGTAAATCGTGTCTCCTTCTCCGCTTCTGCGACGACGCATGGACACCTTCCTTCATCACCACCATCGGCATTGACTTCAAGATTCGTACCATCGAGCTTGATGGCAAACGCATTAAGCTCCAGATCGTGAGTCGCTCATACTAGTGGCTTACGTTGGCGCTCAGTCCATGTAGTGGGATACGGCAGGCCAGGAGCGGTTTAGGACAATAACGACGGCATACTACCGGGGTGCGATGGGTATACTACTTGTATACGATGTTACAGACGAGCGCTCGTTCAATAGTACGCTACTTTCCTGTTCCTCACTCTCTCTACTCATATGTTTCAGACATCCGAACGTGGCACGCCAACATTGAGCAACATGCGTCCGAAGGCGTGAACAAGATTCTTATTGGCAACAAGTCAGATTGGGTTGAGAAAAAGGCTGTCACTGAGGAGCAAGGTCGCGATCTCGCTAACGAGTTCGGTATCCGTTTCCTTGAGACCAGTGCAAAGGTCAACGAAGGTGTAGAGGAGGCTTTCTTCACACTAGCTAGGTACTTGTATTTCTTCGTGCAATTATCTAACTCGCAGCTTATTGTCCTTGCAGAGACATCAAGACCCGTCTGATCGATTCTCAGCCAGATGCAGCCGCATCGGCCGGCCCTGGGGGGTCTACACCCGGCGAGAGATCTGTAAATGTCAACCAGCCACAGTCGACTTTGGGTACTTCATGCTGCTCCTAGTTGTTCAGTATGATTGAATTACCTGTCGCATAGTCTTTGTCTTGACATTGCATACCTCATCTATTTCTTCATTTCCTATACTTCACGGTATGTAAAATACGGGATATGCGTGTTGAGCGCTCAGAGCCGGATGCTACACGAATTACATCGACAAGAAAGCAACACTCTTACAAGAGATTACACAGCCCAATTCCAATTTCCGCCCCACCATTGTTTTATACGCTCGCCACCCCATTCCTCGTACTCTAACTTAGTTACACCATATTTCATCACGCCACCTCCATCTGCATTTGCGAATGCACGCATGCCTCTCCAAGCGTCGAGCCCAACGTCTGTAGCATGTGCGATATGAATCGGGACATCTGGATCTAAAATTGGTCGCAACGTCGCGTGCAGTCGAGGTCGTAGTCCTGGTATCTGTGCGGGGGTCCCCGTTAAAAACACATTCTGTGTGGTAGAGCCATCAGCCTATGAAGGGATCGCTAGGGAAACTTGCACACCCCAACGAGCCGCGCCTTCTCTGGTTCGCTGAAGGCCCCCAGGACGCTCCCAAGCACTTCGCCCAACCCTGCAGTATCAACACCAGCCATAGCAGGATTGAACCATGGCTCGCATACGCGCCACCTCTCAACACTCAGGTGCATACGACACTGGCCTGCCACATCCGCTTCGTCATAGTGCGGTCGGAATGCTTCAACAAGTGCGGAGCGTTGCGTGGCAAGCGCAGAGTACGTGTCTGCTGGCGTGAATGAAGGGTCATGCTGCAAGAGCTTGGATTCAAGGGTCTGCAAATGGGCAAGGTCGTCTTCTTCGTCAGAGGATGCAGCAGTCGTATTCTGGGACCAAAAGCAGGTAAGCAATGGATTGTGTAAGTATGCGATCAGCGTACGATCTTTCGGTAGACTGCCCAGTCGTCGTCGTTAGCGCCGAAGGTATCCTCTGGTCAGTCAGCCACGAGCCCATAGGTCAGCACCGCCTGCCCTAATCAAGGATGTCTGAGGTACAAACCTCCATTGCCCTTGCGTCTTTTTTTGCCTATAGGAGTTTCACTAGCCAGACTCGCAATAGTCTTCATCCTAGCTTGTGCCGTGGCGCTTTTCCGGTCACTCAGAGCTGCTCTGCGCCGCTTTCTATCCTTCAGCTTCTCCATGGCCGCCTTGGACCCCACAGTCAGTCCCCCATTAATTATAATGCCACAAAACACACCTCGTGTTCTGTCCTTACTCGAACAGCCCATCCACGCAAGTCGCGCTCTCGTTCTTCACTTTCACGTCGCGCCTCGTCTTCCCGTTGCGCCTTTTCTCGTTCCTTCTCACGTCGTGCCCTCATGCGTGCTTCAAACCCGGCTTTCATTAACCTTTGTCGCCTTTTCTCCTTTAGACCTTCCTCGTCAAGCTGAACGATGTCAACAACAGAACATAAAAGGCATGATGCAGGCTTGCAATCACCTGGTCGTCTGGCACGTCCGCTAACGGAAATGCCGGCTCTTCCTGCACACAGCACAAGGTTGAGCTTACGAGATACAGGTGTAGAACAATCGTACCGTGACATCCTCCCCTTCTACTTCTTTTCTTCTAGCCTTTTTGACACTAACGTCAAGCCTTTTGATAGTATCATCCAAGGAATTTTCATCTTCGAAACCCTCACTCTCCAACCGAGACTAAGGTAAAATGAGCTTCGAAATGCTCGAAATACTCAATGCGTACCAGCCACTCGGCTTTCCGCAATGCGCCCCTGTTCTCCTTGAGGGTCGTCAGATAGGCCAAGTCATTCTCTTTTTGGAGCAACTATGGAAGAACGTGTGAGCACTGCTACATGACCATTACTCCCACAAGCAGTGTACCTTCTCCATGCGCTGCTTAGCCGCCATCTCTTGCAATCGACGGCCCTGTTCTTTTCTACGCTCGGCGATACGTGCAAGCTCTTCTTCTGTCTTCTCAGATTCTACCTACAAACTGGCTGAGAGCAAATAGGGGCGAGAGAAATGCATACGCACCGGCGCTGAGAAAGGGAACTGAATGACTCGCTCGTGGGCTCGCAGCTGCAGGGGATCGCAGAGAGTGCGCAGGAGTGTAGGGTAATCCGGAGAGAACTCGCATATATTTTGGAAGATCCACTTGAAAAAAATAATTAACACGAACTTATGTAATAAAGCTGTACGTACCATGGAATGCGATGAAGTGATCCTCGTGGGAAATGCTGGATATTTGAGTTGGATTAACTTTGATAAATAGTCATAGGACTGTGAGGTGGACCACGGAATGCTGCGCGTCTCCTTGTACCATCAGTGAAGCCAAATAAAATACAAGAGTGTGATCGCGCACCGTTTGGCCTGATTCATAATGCCTCGCCCATCAAGAACAGGGATAACTGAAGTGGAAGCAGTGTTAAGCGATACGACAAGACCGTCTGCTGAGTACGACTGTGAGGGGGCAGGTAAATTATTCTGATACAGTGCCATAAGAGAATCGACGCAGTATGCGAGGGATGGGACCGAGTACAGCTCAAACATGAGTTCCGACGTCACTGTTGAGTATAAGTAAGCAGTCGGAACGAAACATGGACACAGTTCTGCATACGACTGCGAGAATGAGATGGTGTAGCGATACGCTCGGACATAAGAACGGGATGTGCGATGGTTTCAGTGTCGATCCCAAGATTGAGAAACACATAGTCGAGCGCGTTTTCCTAACGCGATCACGTGATTACAGGTCTCTGTACGACAAACAAGCAGCCAGACTCACCAGGGCATCGAAATTGAGCAGAACATCCCCCTCCCATGGTGTGCGCGCCTGCGCCTTTGCCCCGCCTTCGACCTCCACGGCCTCACCGAACAGGAGCAAGGGTCGGTTTGTTTTGCGTTCCCTATATTTTGTGATGATATTCGGCTGGAAAATGGGAGCTTCTGAAGTAGCAAAGCCCCATCTGAGGTATGTAGCCCCGTTGTCGATAACAATTGGGGTGTCCGTTCCACGTAGCAATTCGTACGAACTAGATGGCGCCAACGACGGCGTCAACACAGGCGGTGTTCCCGGGATGGAAAGGATATTGTCTAATGGTGTGCCTGCCATAGTCTGGTATGCAAATAGATATCACTTCGGTGGTGATATATGGTGTAGAGCAAGCAGTACTTAGATGCGAGTCTCAAGCGGACTTGAAAGCAGCGCCGAAAGTAGCGCCGATCACGTACGTTGCTGTGTCGGCACGTACTCCCCTACTCTCTTTCTCCTTTCGACGACGATGAAGGGATTTGCAAAGGCTATCAAGCGGTAGGCTCTTTCCTCCCCGTCAATGACTCGATTAGAGTTTGCTTCACAGGACACCGCACATGGTGACCACCAAAGTCGGCATGTCTAAGAGTGCGCGCCGCTTATACCTTTCGCTGCATATGCTCACGATGTTCCGCTCAAAGAATCTAACGATCCCGAATTCGACGAGTACAACCGCAAATTTACTGCCATGGAGGGCGCTATAGAGAAGCTCCTCAAGGATACAAAAGTCTACACAGAGAACCTCTCCAGTAGGCTCGTCCTTATGCATACTCCACCTGTAACCCTAATGTATTTCCGTCAGAAATGCTCACCTCTGCCCAGCAATGGTCTATCCACTTCGCTAATATATTTCATCCGATTTCTGGAGAATTTAAAGTCGTCGAAAGACATCCAGAGGCTCAGGAAACAGTCGATAATGTGGACCTCTTCCAGGCTGCCATGGAGGAGCTCAGGGAGGCGTTAACTCCCGAGTTGGAGCTCATTCAGGGAAAAGTTCAAGCCCCAGCTAAGGAGCTTCAAGGCATCATGAAACAGTTGCGCAAAACCATCACCAAACGAGACCATAAAGTTTGCACCGGTTTCACGCCCTAAGGCTGCTGTTGATTCAAGCTTCTAGTTGACCGATTATGACCGATTCAACAACTCATTGACGAAACTAAGAGACAAGAAGGAGAAGTCTCTTAGCGATGAGAAGAATTTGTTCAAAGTGTGCAACATATTTTCCCTATGTTTCCACACGCTCAGTTGTCTTGCAACAGCTCGAACAAGAATTTGAATCAGCAGCAAATGAGTACGAACACTACAATAATACAATGAAAGCCGAACTCCCTCAATTCATGGCCCTTGCAACTCAATTTATTGATCCTCTCTTCCACTCATATTACTATATGCAGTCAGTCACCTTTGGATCTCGGTCGTTCTTGTCCAGTAGACACCCTCACCTCCCTATAGATTGAACATATACTACCTCATGGTAGAAAAACTACAAGGTTTCGCTGAGGGCAAATACGAAGTTCCAGCTAATGCTGATGATATCGCCACGCTTTTTTTGGAGCGTCGTGGTGATGCCCAGGAGCGCGTCGAAAGTTTGGGTATCACTAAGCGCTTCACATCTACTGGTAGGCGCCACTAAGTGCGATTTCTTCAATTGAAGCTCAAGTTTACTTTCTGTAGCTAAGATGATGGCTACTCGTCCCGGTGCGACCGTTGGGCGAGCGAACACAACCGCTTCAGCTAGTTCATCATTATCCTCTGCGTCGCGCACCCCCTCCACTTTCTCGAAGAAGCCGCCTCCTCCGCCGCCCAGCGCACTGGCGGCCCCTCCTCCATACTCTCCCCAGAACTCCAGCACAGTTGCAGCTGCAGTCAAGCGTGCCCCGCCACCACCACCACTTCTAAAGCCGAAGCCGAAGCCAGCTGCGCAGTATGTGGTAGCCCTGTATGACTTTCAGGCGCAGGCTGATGGCGATTTGGACTTCAATACTGGCGATCGGATAGAGATTGTGGAGAAAACGGCGAGTCAAGAGGATTGGTGGACAGGTAAGCTGAATGGAAGGCAAGGCGTATTTCCCGGTGTGTTACATGTTCCAGATTTTTGTTGACTGTACTGATTGATGTTGGTATAAACCAGGAAATTATGTTCAGGAAGCTTAGCTCATGAATTTTTCCCACGAGGTTAGTATTATGTCGGGTGCTTGTATTAAGTACGGACGTCGCTGTAATCGGTCAAATTCCCCCATTACAAATTCTATGCCAGTGTGCAACAAAACAAGAATAGCACTAGAACAGCAGAAAAGTGTTCGACTGAGACAAACCCTCCCCATTACAACAGCTGAATGGCGGGAAAGGGAGCAAAAAATATGAGGATGGATGAGAATTAGAGATGGTATTGCCATCCTTTGATAAATATGCCGTTATAGGGTTAAAATGCAATGGAACCGTGCAATTATCCCGTTACATGCGTCGGGACCGAGTGGAGCGCGAACGGGACACTTGGCCATTTTGGAGCCGTTCGTGAAAGTCAGCCACCATGCTACGATCGATGGTATTGACAAAGTAGACACCTCCCCCGCAGGTCCACGATACAGAGCCACTGATGAAAGGACGCTCTTCTACCCGAAGGATCGCAGCCGGAGACCCGATCTGAACATAGCATGAGAACTGTGCTTTAGTACAGCACAGCAAATACATACGGTATGTTCGGACAACCGGAAGTTGGGTGGGATAAAGGAACGAAGAGATATAACGATGGCACCCTCCTTCATATCTAGAAAATGATTGAGTAAAGACTGATTTACTGCTCGCCAAGAATGTAATATCATCAGCATCTTCCCAGGCACAACGATAAAGACTCGACGTACACTTCTCGCTAAATGCCCAGTTATTGCACAGCACAACATCTGCATCAACGATTCGCTCACGGACCCGATCGTCATTTGTGAAGTCGCCAGTGAGAAGTTCGGCTTCACCAGGTTCTACGCCCCACATTCTGCAGCGTTTAATAAACTGTTCAAGCTGTTTGGTGGCAATGCCAGCGGGATGGACCATCTTTTCAATACCGGACGCACTACAGCCCGCTTGCAGTGCCGCCTGCAATACGACGGTACCGACGCCAGAGCCCATGTCAAAGAAACGGGAGGTTGGAGTCATGCCCGTGTGGTGCACGATATCAGAAACAAAACTTAGAGAAGTGTAAATTAGTTGAAACATCCAAAGTAAACTTGGACCCACTCAGTTTCTAGCTCCCCGTATACCTCGCTCGACCAGGCCTGGTACTTCCGGAGTAAGGGTATGTTGGGCCCGACGGCACGCTGATACGTCTCATCGACGATGGTCTTCCATATCTTGGGGGGAACTCCATCCCAGGATTGTGCTACCTTGCGCATAGGGTTGGGATCCGAGCTAGGCCGTGGTGAAGGGTCCATTAAGCCAATGTCCTCACCATCGGCATCCACTCTAAAGCCATCTTCGTCATATTCACCTTTCTTGATAGCGCGGAGCAGTCCCGAGATTTTCTGGAAAGTTGCAATAAATAAAGGTCCGTCCCTCCGGTTGTTGGCATGCGTGAGCGTGCCGAGGAGATCCCCTGACGGCGGGACGGGAGACGTCGAGCGAGAAGTCGATTGCGATTTCGACTTGTATGGAGGGCTGGCAGACGAAGCGCGGGAAGGGTCAGGCCTTGGGGGCGTAAAATCTGATGGGAGAAGCTGGTTGGGAGGAGTACCAAAAAGTGATGCCTGTGAAGGTGTGAGATAAGCTGTATAATAGATCAGTGATTTGAGACGAAGTAAGAGCGGAAATCTCACTCTCAATGATAGTAAACAAAGACTTTTTGACCTCCTTCACTGGGCTGTAGTGATCCTCATCTTTAGGGATCAGCAAGGGGAATATTTCACGGGCATTAGTATTGGGGTATTCTAGTTCCACAAACGGAAAATTAGTAGGATGAGGTTCGAAGCTCTTATCCTCGAGATCATCTGGATTTCTGAAATCTGAAGAGAGTCAACTTTATACAAGTAAAATCTGATGCAGACACTCACATGATTTATAGGAACGCATGAGCTTCTTTACGACGCTCTCTGCGGAAATGAGGTCTTCGCCAAACGCGCCATCATGAGTCGTCCAGCATTCGCGAGAAATGGGTCCTTCGAGCGATCCAAATTCGGTTGTGGAACGCGACCTTGTACTCGGACTGCGTGTTCTGTCCGGGGTTTTGAAGCCATTCACTAAACGCGTGGGTACAGCCGATACAGCACGCTTAGACCTAGAGGGTTTGGGAGAGGCTATCGTCGACGAAGAAGCAACCGGCTTGGTAGGTGTCCTGACGCGTTTAGTAGGTGGTACACGCCAATCCGGATCGGATTCAACGTGGTGCTTCTTATCTCTTGCCATAGAAGGTTGTGCGACGAGATCCAGTCCGTGTTCCTGAACGTGTTTGCGTTTCTTCGGGGTGGGTGACGCGGGGGTGACACCGATAGAAACCCTTTGGAGGGGCGTGAATGGCGGCGGATCGCGATATTTAGGTTTTGGTGCAAGTATTGTGCGTGTAGTAACCACGGCTGGAGTGTGTGTTACGGGCTTGTTCGACTTTGAAGGAGAAAACCAGGAGAAGTTCTGTGACGCGAGCATCATTACACGCGTTTCGAGTGGCAAAAGGCAGACAGAGTCGCGTAGGAGTGTTTATTGGTCCGTGCCACCTTTTATTCTGGGTCACTGCAAAGTGAGGTCAAATACAACCAACGCCGGACGAGGCAGCGCAGCTGGAAACGCGGACTCGTCACTGCTTTTGCGTGGTGGCAAATTTTGCAGTCCGCAGCTCCGCCATAGGTTCAAGTAACTTTGCTTTGTTCTTTCATGAGCCATCATTCGACGCGATGTAAGTAGTAAGTTTCATTTGTTTGCTTTCCATTGAGAGGCAAAGAACCAAACACAATGACCTCGCAACATCATTAGGGAAATGACAGGCTGCTCTAGGCTCTAGCAGCCATCATATGGGCGAGATTGCAATCGAGTCCTATGCCTATATGTACAGCACCCTTACACGGACGTGATGTTACCTCGCGCGAAACGTGAAACTCAAGCTCTGTGTGTACGTAGCTACACCCATACTCGTGCGGTTGGTTCCACGACTGGCCGGCGTCGCTGCCCTTTGATGCGCTATCTGATCACTAAACTACCAACGGCCACTGAACGCGGTACGATGCATAGTTCTCTGTTGGTCTACTTCGTAACTGATTCTAGTACAGTGCCAACGTCATCGGTCTCCGCTCGTGACCGGAGAGAGCTTGGAAAAGGTGATAACTGAGACAGGCACCGAAGTTGAACGGCCCGCAATTCTGAAGAACGTTTCTGGTTTCATATCGGGATGACCCCAGCCTTGCGTTTGTTTACCTTCGACCCTCGCCCGGCTAACACGCCGTTACCCCACCGTGATCCAAGATCTTGTGCCAACTTGCTAAGCGCCACTTCATCGGTGATCCTAAGTTCGTCAACATGACTCATGGCTTCTCGCCAAATATCTTGCCTGTGGACCAGTGGATACGCAGCTAGCCTCAGGCTTGTGTCGTACGGCTGTCAGCACATTGTTGACTTCTACGCCCAAGCCAAAGGACTGAGGCGCCAAGCAGGAGGTTAATGGATCGCTCGCTGTGACGCCTTTCGCAGATACCCGTCTATCAGTTACTTTTCGAGTTCGTTATCTATGAACACAGGTTTTTCATAAGACGTACCATACTCCAAGTCTCAGACTTTCGATCATCACGTGACCTACCTATTAGAAGTCTACTTTCTACCTCGTGCCCTTTCTCTTGGTGTGGTTCACCTGTGAATGAACCCAGAGGTTATTTAAACCTATCTTACTATCATTCGCCTCCCAAGGCATCTATTCCCTACTCACCAGAACGCGACACAAACGCTCTAAATGACAAGCCCCAGTCGTTATAATCCACATGATGCATCTCGCCATACACACGATGGCACGCGAAATACTCCCTCTTTGGATGTCGAACTCTTCTTTCCAGAAAGACTAAAGACGGAGCAGGGCTTGCGTGCCGCCCGCAACGCTTTGGATACCTCTTTGCGTCAAGACAAGCCCGAGTCTTTGCGTATTATAGTGGACACGCTCATTGCAGCTCCCCATAATCATCTTCTTGAGTACGTTATTGCTATCGCGTGTGAGTGAATCTTCTGTCTGCCTGCACTCACTAATAAGGAAATCACAAGTGGATGAGTCCAGATATGACCGTCTCTTGTCGACACTGGAACGTACATTTCCTTGGTCTGCGAACGATTTCTCCTCCTCCCTTGCTAGGGTTTTGATAGAACATCTCCGAGTATTCTACCTACGATTTACATCACTTGACTTACCACGAAGAATTGACCAGTGTCATTTCGAATTTGAAAAGGGCTTGAATGCCCTCAATGCCCTCAGTCACATGAAATTTGGCACCAAGGTCCCAGTTCCGAATCTCACCCCAGACGTCGTGGATGGCATCACATGCAAGCAGTCTCAAAGGCAATCTAAACAGGCTAAACGGAATATTGCCGTTCAGAATGCCCTCGTAGACAGAGCCCCCTTCATCGCGATCGGGAAAAGTATTCCCAGTACAAGAGAACAAGCGGACGAGCTAGCTGTGGAAATCTTAGCGGGGCAGACAAAAGTGTTAGAGGTATGACTCTCGTATCATCGCATTCATTGGACTCAGCCCAATACAGGACTATCTTACCGTTCTCCGAAGCCCTCTGCTGAGATCGTATTTCGAGACGTCTTACTCTAGTTCCTTGTGTCGCACCGAATCTCCAGACCTCCCCAAGAATACCCTGACATCCAAAGTTTCAATGACACCCAAAATCACCAAGGGCATCCAGGAGGTTGCCAGCTCCGAGACTGAGACTTATCCGGCTTACCCCCAGATTCAACCCATGAAAGCTGCCAAGTATTATTCGGAGTCAGCAGAAGGATTTGGCCCCTGGAACCTACTTCTCTCCAGTCGAGCTATACAACACCTCAAGGGGTACCACCGTGACCAGAAAGTATGGAATATCATTAAGAAAAAGATGCAGTGAGATGTTGTATTTTTTTTTCGTTCATGCAGCCGTAACACGTTATGCTGGTTTAGGGAGCTCTCACAAGGTTTTTTTTCCGACTCTAACCAAAAATTATTAAGCGGAAACGATAACGACGTTCCAATTTACGAGGCGAAATTAAGTAGGGATCTTAGGATTATCGTATGTTTATTTTTATAAATTCAATAGGCCTGCACTGACTTTGATAAATTCCAGTACCAGATCGACATCGCTCCTGAAGACGGAACTCGAAATGACCTTCAGGGTACGAAGATGGCCATCAAGGGGTTTATTACACAACTAACGAACTACACTGATGACAGTCATCAGACTTTGGGGCATCCATACACATGCGCAGATGGATCAACGTCTTTGGAAATCAATCTCCCAACATCACACTAGGATTGGTCGAGAATATCGACGTCGGTAAGTGACCGCTCTGATATATTTACTTGCCCCCGTGCTATGGATGAACGTCGTGAAAGCTGTCTATTTCGTGCAACTCCAAAGCATCCTGGCAGTAACATCATCTATCCATACTCTTGGTCCTCTGCCGTTCCGAAGATACCTGTCGAACCTGCTGCAGCTACGCCCATGAGCACTAGTGAACAATTAGAGGTGAAAACTAGTATTGTATTTTATTCTCACTCACATCAACTTACCATTTTTGTCTAGCTTCACTCAATTCTCACGTTAGACTTGGTTTCTATTTGTCGGGGTTCATGATACGCCACTGACTATTGATACAGGTTGGAGAAGTTCACAAGGATGTCCCAGGTATGTCTTTGGTGTATTTTGGGAAGGAAGACTAATTGCCGAAACGATGATAGGCGCTTTTGAACAGTAGGTACTACACACAATGCACTACGCCTTTCGCTTGAACTTCACGCTGCCAGACATTATTGCAGACCAAGATGCTGCACACCCGTTCGAGCTGACTGGTGCTGAACAGGAAATACGCGACCACAACTCATCGTGTTTTGTTCTGGGAAGAAGTGGAACTGGGTGCGTCTGGCTGTCAAACCTCTGCATGGACCTTGCCAATAGTCTATTATCTGTCAACTTGAAGGAAAACAACGACGATGGTTTTCAAAATGATGAATTATGAAATGCTTAGGATCCAGCAGGCGACTCAAGAAGCAGGCGTTCTGCCTAGGCGACCCCTTCGACAGCTTTTCGTCACACAGTCGAGAATCCTGGTGGGACGTGTTCAGGAATATTTCGCGAAAATGATGTTGTCGCATACGACGGGACATAAAACCCCTCGAGAGCTGGAGCGTTTGGCGCAGCGTAATCAGCTTGTTAAAGAGGGAGAGGAAATGCCTGATTTGGATGACGAAGATGAGGAGCGGGCAGATCTTCCAAAGAAATTTAGCGAGTTGGAAGACTACCATTTCCCGTTGTTCCTCACTGTGGATCAGCTTTGCAAACTTTTGGAAGCGGACTGCAACTTGTCGTTCAAGCGACGTCCTAGGACCAAGGAGCATCGTCGTGCCGAACAACGATCGTTTACTGTTGAAGTATTAGACCGAGATATGGACATCGTGGATAATGGCGACGATCTCAGCACTGACGCAGTTTCCAATTCTCCTACAGCGGAAACTGTCTCTCAGAGGGCATCGATCGTTACATTCGACGTCTTCAAATACGGCTATTGGCCTCGTTTTCCGCAGCCGCTTACCAAAGGCCTTGGTATGCCGTCTAGTCCGTAAATAACCCCAAATTAAGTTTTTCTAGATCCGGGTTTAGTGTATAATGAACTCCTCGGTGGTGAGCTGGATTCTGCCATCGATCCCCTTACTTCTGAGGCTCATGGACACACTAGTCATCAAGGGTTCGGAAGAAACATTAGATGATGGAAACGACAACAATTTTCTTGAGAAGGAGACCTACTTGAATCTAAGCGAACGCCGACAGTCAACCTTTTCCAGGCAGAGAGAACGAATATATGAGTTGTTTGACCATTACAGAAAGTTGAAAGGCGAACGCGGCGATTATGACGCTGCAGACAGGTAGGACCACGAGCGATGTATACTACTGTCTGAGTTGTTTTAACTCTCTCTCGGCTGCAGAACGCATGCAATCTTGCGAGCGTTGATTTCAAATATCCCATTCAAATGGAAGGTGGACTACCTGTAGATAATGAATACTTTTTGGTCTTTCTCCATGCTAAAATTTCTTTTTCTGCCAGTTATGTTGATGAAGCGCAAGATAATCTCATAATTGATGCACAATGTATGTCTCCTTATATCGTATTTGTTCAAGCTTGTCGTTCAGCTGTCGATGTAATTGATAGTGTTGAGACTTCTCTGTGGTAATCCCCATGGCCTCTTTTGGGCCGGAGGTATGTTGGATATAGCTGCTGTGCTTCCTTCTCTTTATTTTTTGATTCAGACACCGCGCAAACCATCTCGGTGAGTACTGATCTGTTCTGCGCTACATCCACACGCTGTATTGACGATATCCCTTACGAATCAGATGGGTAGTTCTTTTCGATTCGACGACCTGAAATCGTTCATTTACCGTATCGAGGTGAGGCTCCCGGAGTTGATGATATGGTGCTCGTTGTATGGATTGTTTTAACTAGGAGAGATCTTCGCCGATGCGAGCTCCCGTACGGCCCGCTTCATTCCAGCTGGATATCAATTATCGATCGCACGCCGGCGTCGTTAATTGCGCGCACTCTATCGTTGAGCTAATCACCAAGTTTTGGCCTCATTCAATCGACAGCCTCGCGAGGGAGCGTGGCTTGGTGGACGGCCCACGACCAGTCTTCTTTTCGGGTTGGGATCCCGAAGGTTCGGCTGCTTCTATACTTCCACACTGGTGCCTAAGTTGTGGTTTTAGCTACAAGTTATGAGCAGTTTCTTTTTCATGAATCGTGAATAACCCCTCATGGTGCTAACTCTCGACTGAAGACTGACATGATGATTATAGACTACACATTGAGCTCGGTGCACAGCAGTGTACGATGAGATTCATTAGCCTCTTGAATAGCTCAAACTAAAACCTCCTAGGTATTCTCGTCCGCAATGATCAAGCACGCGAGAATCTACGCCGTCAGATAGGCGAGGTGGGCTTAATTATGACACTTTACGAAGCCAAGGGGCTAGAATTCAATGATGTTCTTTTGTACAACTTCTTCACCGACTCTATGGCGGCCCTCTCAGAGTGGCGTGTAGTTCTAAACGCAGTAGAAGACGACCGGCGGGAACATATTTCAGCACCCCGATTCGATGAAAGTCGTCATGCGTTACTATGCTCAGAGGTAAGCCCCCGTTAGATATAATGCATGATGGTTTTGCGTTTTGATCGTGTTTTAGCTGAAGTCATTATATGTTGGCATCACGCGTGCACGTTCTCACGTCTGGATGTTAGACACCTCAGGAAAGGGGGAAGCCATGCGCGTGAGACCTGAATGTTTCTGGGTGTCAAACACTTAACATCGGCTTCATAGGTATTTTGGGAGTCGCAAGGGCTTATTCAACTTTGTCGTCCAGGCGACCCACAACCCAAACTAGCCGTTAAGAGCACACCACAGCAGTGGGCACAACAAGGGCATGCGCTTTTTAAGACTAGCCACTTCATGCAGGTGCGCCGCCTTCTTTCGGCCTGTCCTAATACCAGCTTTGAAACATAAATATGATTTCCAGGCTATGTTATGTTTTGAACGTGCTGCATTGCCGTTCGAGCGATCGGTAGCATATGCATATCTTCTGCGACAGACTGCACAACGAACCATTCTCCAACATGGTCATAAAGAATCCACGATCAGTGCATGTATCCAAGCTGCCGAGTCATTCGTTGTCTGCGCAGGCATATCATCGACCATCGTAAAAAAAAGAAAGTATCTATGCTTAGCTGCTGAATGGTATTCTGCCGGTTCACAGGTCTCTCAGGCAGCCCAAGCATATATAAACGCGGGAAGATTCACTAAGGCTGCCCAACACTTCAAGCGAGCAGGATTGTACGATGAAGCGGCGGATGTTGTTTTACACCACCGTAACGAGGTGGACCGCAAAGTGGCTGAGCAGTGTCTGAGCATCGCTAAGTTTCATCTCCACAAAGAGGGTCAACATCTGTAAGCTCCGATCTCCATCAAAAGATCTCCTCACAATAATCTCCGTGATTTTGTAGTAAAGCCGCCAGACTATTCGACGACATAGAAGACCATCTTCTATACCTAGAAGACTATGGATTTGACAATGCCAGACTAATATTACTTCAGCAACGCGGACGGTGGGCAGATGCCGCTGAGCTGCTATATGAACAGAGACGGCATCTTGAAGCAATTCCACTGTGGCTTCGAGCAGATGATTTGGGATCGAAACGACGGGCATGTCAGTGTCTCCTGGACAGCTTGTGGAAAACTTTCCCTCTTGGGGCGGATACGAACATCAGCGATTCAATTCGAGACGCTTTCCTTGAGCGCTTGCATACACTTGACCAACATTTGGATGAGGTGCAACGCGAAGAGGTGATATTATTCTAATCTTTCCATACGGTTTACTTACCTTCTTTCAGTCTGTTGCGTTCTGTTTAATACTTAAAAAGAATACGGCGCAACTATTGGATCTTGCCCGGGCATCGCATCGGACACCTAGGTCGAACCCTATGGTCTCTCTTCTTTGCTTTGACCACATATTGTGCCAGCCTCCCCGCATGCAGAACGATGATGCAAGAAATGTCTCTAGGTATCTTGAAGATTATTATACATATGCGCAACTTATGCGTGCAGTGGTAATGGACTGGAAAAAGGCGCGGGCTGCCACACTTCTAGGGCTTGTTGAAGTAGTTGGCGAATCGACGCTCAGCGTGCAGGAATTCCATGTCTTGTCGACGTCAGTCCTGCACGGGCACTTCAGGGATGGAACATCAAGCGATGATAATGATATAATCATAAGTGCAGATCGACTCCCAGGAGCAGTCCGGTTGGTTTTGGGTCAGCGGATGATGGAGAGACTGTCCCACGAGCATAGCGTTTGCCTTCACACACGAGCATTCCGACCATGCATAAACGTCGCGGCTACCGGCGGATGTCCTCGTACAGCTTGTCCTCACGACCATCTCCCTCGTGAATCACATGACCTCGAGAGTTTCAATTTGCGCATGCGGTTGCATATGCAACAAATATTGATCGTTCATGGGATGGGTATCGATTATAATGATCGTGATAAGGGCCGTGAATTACATTGGATGCAACGGTGATTATTAGATGACATCTGCTTTCCAAAGATTGACGGTGTCTGTTATATAGGATATGGCTAGAACGTTTGCACGAAGTTGCGTTCCCGACGTTTTACGCTTTTGGACACGTCTCCGCACTGGTAGGAAACTCAATCCCAGAGTATCAAAAGGTTATACAAATACTATCCGGTTGGATCTGCCATCGATTCTATTCGCTTAACCCCTACCACCGTGATGTTAGAGAAAGTAAGTTCTTGACGGACGTAGTTCAGACGACAGCATTGGCGTTCGCCTTCGATCGTGCTCATGCTACGCACTACATTCGACGGGCTGATTGTATTGTCCGACACCGACCGCAAATTCTGGTGGACCAGGACAAAGGATATCTTGTGCATGACCTCATAAACTTCTTCGATGCGGAACAAGAGTCAGAGGCTTCGCTGGAGTACTCAATAATACGAGGCGCAAGGTTTATAAAGTGCGTCATACATACCTCCTGTGTAATTGAAAATTTACTGGGCGCAGGCATGTTCTGGACCGACGGATTCCGATTGACATTGATGTGCTTCTGAATGTGGTAGAGTCCGTACTTGCTCGAGCAATTATAGGGTCTCGCCAATCCCTCCACGACCTTACTATTCCGCGGTCTTGGATACTCAATTGGCTCTCGGCGTGGGACAAGCGCCGTGCCAACAACTACGACACATCGGTCTTCGAGATTCTTTCTAAACCACTAACGCAGTTGTTGGAAGCATTATGGTCTATGCGGGGCGCTGGTATGTCTGCACGAAACTCTTATTTGTTTTGGAAAATCATTCGCTTGTTCAGATCACATTGAATATGAACGGCGTCCACTGTCATCGGCACCATTTATTGCAAGGAATGTTCTTATTTACCGGATCTGTAGATGCGTGACACTTAGTAAGCCACGTCAAGGTGGAATCAGGGAACTTATTGATGACCTCTTTAAGTGGGATATAATATCCGGTCACCACAGTATGGACTAAAGGACGCAATTGTGAGGATGGTGGGTTCACTGAGCAAAGGTGGCGGATCTTATTCTCCTTTGATTGCACCGTAAGCCTTCCATGTTATGTTATTAAATTATCAATAACATAGCAACAGATACGTCAAAGCTGAACAGTGGAAAGATTTGGCTCGGGCTCTCCGCTCCAGTCCCCCCTCTCCTCTTGACGAGCTTATCGTCATGCGTAAGAATGGCATGATGCCGGCTATTTATCACCCTCCTCGAGGCATCAAAGTGCTTCGATACAATATTGAATCAGATATCCCGACTGACGCGGCATATAAGAATGTCAGCAAGTTCAACCCCGAGGCAGCACCCTTCGTACCATCGGTTGTTGCACAGCAGGCATCGGTACACATTCCAGAGGAAGATATGCCCGAGGATGCAGCATCAGAGGTTGGATCGGTAGTGGACGAGTTGCTGAACGAGACAGTCCATATCGAGGTTAGCCCAAATGACCCCTCAGTCCATAGCACGGAAGCGGAGGTTGCTGCCGCCAAGGTATTCCAGAAGTGGTATCGCCGTCGATTGGCGGTCAAGTCAAAGGCTACTACCGTAATAAGCCAAGTCAGGTCACTCATGTATCTCAAGTCACTCACCCAAGTTGAAAAACTGGGGGTGTCTCCTCAATATCGCCATATGTTCCTTGGGCCGCTTCCGCATATACTCACTGCACTGCAGGGGTGTGGAACAGCCATACAGAAGACGAAGAGAGCGTATCGGAAACGTCTCCTTAGTGGCAAGAGCTTCAATCTCGATCAGGAAAACCAGCTCGTGACCATCTGCAAGTATGTCCTAGTAGTATGATTACCTGTACCACTTATCTAATTGCTTCTCCTATAGCCGTCTGCGGGATACTCGGCATAGTCTATGGAAAGACGTAGAGCCCACATCTGAATTACATCGTCATGGCTCATGCTCCGATTTGAAGCAACGTGTGGAGGAGATCAAAGCTCTCTTTCAGGATGCATTAGATGTGATTTCTGACCTGGCAGAGTTTACCTGGGATCTGGAGGTTGGGTATAAGGGTATCGTTCAAGTCGCAGCTTCTCCCCAACCAACAGCAAGAAACGTTAAAAGGCCTTCACTTAATACCGAGGACCTTAATTTTTAGTCCCTTAGTCCCTTATCTTCCATACATGCATCATATATAGATATACGGGCTCCGAAGGAAAGCAACAAAGTTCACTTGAAATGTGCGGCTTGTATATTATACATCTTGGAATAACCCCCATTCCGCTTCAGTAGCGCTTCATGGCTCCCTGACTCTACAACAGTAGAGCTGTCCATGTACCTGTTAAAGGTCAACAACGGTCACTATGTAATATAGTCTATCGACGTACAATATCTAAATCTAACATCAGGGACAAAACCATCGGCCAGAATACAAAGACTTACTAAATCTGCGGATTTTGTTAACTGGCCAAAGCGGTGGGAAGAAAATATCATGGTTCTATTGCCACGGAGCTTACGCAAGCGTTCAAATAGATCTATGGAATACCATCAGCGTCAATACTGTTGCATTGTATTTCGTTAACATACCATGTTCCGCCACCGGATCCAGGGATGCACTGGAAACTCTCTGGTGAGGACATCAAGACGAAGTCGAGTACAACAAATACCTGGGTTCGTCAAACAAAAGCAATCCCACATTTGAATTGACCTCGAGAGATCTCATGAAGGTACGAGAGCTATTCAACAAACATTCAAGCATGACGCCATGGGTAGCGAAGTAGGACGTACAGCGCGAGCTTTTGCATCTGTCCTCCTGACAGCTTTGGGTCCTGGGCTCTGCCTATAAACGGTTTCAACCGCTGGTATTCAGCTTTATGGCGACCCTCCGACGAGCCAGAGTAAAAATCTAAAGGGGGGGACAGTACTGTATCGAAACCTTCCGAGAGACTTGATATGATGTCCAACGCTCCGCTCAGTTCGGCAGCCTGTCGTACCCGATCATCATCCCAAGCATGCTCAGGATCACCCATGCCGATATTTTCTTTGACCTAATTCATGTAGGAGATCGAGGTAAAGCTTGGTTGCCTGGGAGATTTGGACCTACATACCGATAACGGGAAATGGGTATAGTCCTGGAATAAAACAGAGATGCAACGCCGCAAATCTGCCAATTTTAATGCCTTGATGTCATGGCCATCGATGAGGATATGCCCTTCAGTTGGATCATATAGTCTATTTAAAAGCTTGAAGACTGTGCTCTTTCCTGTATGTTCTCGGTAAGTATGGTTTGGAAAACACGGCCACAAGATTCACCAGAGCCGTTAAATCCCACCAAAACGCAAAGTTGACCTGGCTCAATTTTGAACGAAACGTTTCTAATGGCATAGCTACTGCTGCCAGGGTACTGGAAGGATACGTTTCTGCGTTGTGAAACATAATTATATTATCACGCTCTCGAAATGAAGGAAATATAACGAACATAAACTCGATAGTCAAGCCATTTTTCACAGCCTGGGTATCTTCAGGATAAGGTTGATGTCCATCAACGACTTGGTTTTTGATATTGACTATCTCGTACAATCGACCAATTGATGCAAATGTCTCCGACATGGATGATGTCTCTTGGAGAATCATCATCAGTGGGGTTGAGAAAGATGAGACCGCGTCACGAATGAGCGTTAAAGATGCCAAGGCGACTGGTATGGAGCGCGGAGACTGTATAGCTCGCAGGGTGAAAGCAAGCTGAACATAATCTCAACCAATGACGATAAACGCTATATGTGCTTGGATTGACTTGCCTGGGGCAACTCATGTAATGAGTTTTGGAGAAAAGAAGATAGGGATAATGTTTCTTGTCGCTCGAGCATTAAGCGCCAAAGATGGTAGTAGTCCAAGTCTCCGTCTTCTCCTAAACGCTGCTGGATAGCGCGAAACTCTGATATCACACCGTATTAGTGATGCAGATACGTTGTAGAAGAACTGAGACTAGCCTGAAACAAGGTAATTGTGCAAGTTACTCGTCACCAACTCCTTGCGATATTCTTCCTCAGCCACAAGCTTCTTGATTCCTTGTAGGCGTATATAATCCTGATTACGGGTGGCAGCTGCCCAGACTAACTTATATAAATTAATGTGATGCCATGAACCCGATGAGTTTAATGGGACGCACCTCCGGGCGGGTAGGCAGCGGAACGTCGGACCCACGATAGCACTGGTTGGGCAAAGCTCAGTAATGCGAGCACGGCGCCATCAGGCTGGTCCTTCAAGACACGTATGAGAACGGATAGTTGGGTAAGCAACTGAATAGCAGCCGAAAGAATTGTGATCAGAATTTTTATGCAAGACCAAGCCACATTGCTTCTGGAGCCCACAGCCGAACGTAGCTGACCCTGTACGGCAGGGTCATCGTATGTGGGTACGTCTAGCCGAACATGAGCCAGAAGGATGTGTTCCGCATAATGTGTCCGCATCTTTGAGACAATGCTTGTGGAAGCCCGTAATTGCGCCATGTGTGCCAGGCGAGCTATTACCACGGAACCGACTCTGAAAAATAGAACGCGGAAGAGGAGGCGTTTGTCAACGCTACCAGAGTCAATCGAATCCTGTACGACCTGCAGAAGCTGACCAGAATAGAAGAGAGACGTAGCAGGCAGAACGGATATAACGAATCCACTTATGATATAAATTAGCAACGCCCTGTAGCAGAGATGTGCTAGGACCTGGATTGCCCGGATGACATATGGAAGAGCCTTAAGTGCTTCGTCAAAAGTCTGTAAGAATGAAAACCCTGCGAGCTTGTGAGGTTTAGCCACATAGACGTCCCACACGCCCAGTCGCTTATGTTCTACGCTGTCTGCGCCTGGATCCACCGACATGTTGCATACAACGGATGGAACCAGTCCCAAGTGGACAGTAGAGAAGTTGAAGAGGTTTGAAGTTCATTTGCATCATGTTTGGACACGTGACTCGCCGGGGCCCGGCGGCGAAAGCGTGAAATCGTTGCTTTTCTGTCTCTCGTGTGATGGGCTAGCAAGAAGTCTGTTGCGTCGCCACCACTCTCTTGTGCGACCAGGGGCCGTGCTCAAGCCGGCGGAAGCGAAATACATGTAATACATGTAAATCGGGAAGTGGAACGGGTGGTGCAAAGAAAAACAAGTAACTCAAAGTCTTGATGACTATCGAGCGCGAGATGTGAGGGAGACCAGACGTGAGGAGCAGAGAAGAACACACGGGCTCTATATACTAGAAACATAACAGGAATGTGGATGGCAAACACAGGTGGACAATGCAAGGAACGATGTGGAGGTCAAAGCGCGAATATATTGCGCTTGGTGATCAGGTGTCTCGTCCAGAAAACGGACAACGGCATTTGTCTGAATCAACTTCTTTATTACAGACTACAAAGCGATATCCACATCCATCCTCGCCAGTTGCGCGTAGACATCTGCTGACATACGGTATTTAAGCATTCCAGCAAACACCATCAGCGATCTCGATTTTATTCGCAACCCCGCCAACGTCTGCAACAGCAATCAGAGCCAGGTCTCTCGAGGCTCAGAATAGACGTACCGCTTGCCGCCCAGATTCAGAATAGATACTCCTTTTGATGTTCTCATGTTGTCGATGTAATACTTCCATAGTCAGTGGAAGGAAGACATGCAAATTTCGAGAGATGGATTCGTCGTGATCCTTGAATTCTTCAGCGCGTTTTGTGATTGTTGTCATGTCGCCATCGAGAGGAACCAGGTCTGACGACTCAATTGCCTAAACGGTGTGTGAGTAAGGAAATACTCTATGTAGGACGATCTTTCCAAGTGCCTTGAGTACCCACCTGCAGCGCAGCATCGAGGTTCCCTGTCTCCTTGGCCTCTCGAGCAGTCCGAATCTTGAGTAATTTCACAACTGCATCTTTAGCTTTCCCGGCACCTTTGTTTGTCCTTTCGTAATGCCGTAGAATATCCCTAGCGGTTTGCGCAAGCTCCACCCCAAGCACCCCACCATTATCAGGTTCATCGATTAGTTCGCTCAATGCTCGAGCCAAACAAGCAATGACTGTATCGGGGGATTCGGCCAAATTGTAAAGTTTGATGGCCTCATTGGTGCGCTTTTCTCGCTCGGACTGTTTGGCGGCGGGCCGGAGAATGACCTCGAAATACTTTGCTTTGTACAACTTGAGAAGGGGCAATCCGCGCTCCAATTCACCATTCTACAGTCGATCTGTCAGCTTGCAAGAGCATACCAATACCAACCACTCACAAATTTGATACCGTCCGGTCGGAATCCGCCGACCAGCTCTTCCCAGCTACCACTGGCTTCAGCACCGACAATGACCTTGCGACACAAGTCCCAAGCAGTTTCGATCTGTTCTTTCCCCACATCCTCCCCTTGGTCGGCACTTAAACATACGCAATAGACATATTGAATCGCCTCCTTCGGGTCTGTCCGTGTAAATTGACGAATATAGCGTGCAATCACTAACGCGAGATTGAGGGATGGGCGCCGATTGTACGGGGTAGTCACTAGACTTGTTGTTAGCTTGGGAAGGTAAAGAAATAGACGGCATGAGTGTTACATATCGTTGCATCCGTAGCTTCAACTCTTGACGTTACTCGAAGTAAACCGTGGTAGGCTAGGGCAATACTCAAATGAACAGCCTCAACCTGTAAGTCGGGCTTCTCGTAGAGAGCCGCAACTGCCTGTAAGAAGTCATCGGTCACCTTCAAGTATGTAGTGCGATGGAATAACAAACCCTTTCGAATTGCCCGCACACGAGAAGAACTCTTGCCCATGTTCCATGCTTCGAACTTCCACCTTTCTGGCCGGCAGGTCCTTCGAAATGACGTTCACCGTAGCCCATAAGTACTTCTGCCAATTCTCTGAGACCATTGGCTTCATTCCCAGTTCCAGACTCATTTAGCTGAATTCGAAGGGGGCTTGAGTCGTAATAAAGCATTATAACGCAGTGAATCCATACCATTGCAAGCTGAAACCACAGCCAGTCTTCGGTTGTGCCCGTTACATATGGTATATTTCTTTTGTGTGGTTCTACTCTGCCCATCAGCTTAAACAACGCTCCCTTAAACGGGT
Organism: Ramaria cf. rubripermanens; assembly: GCA_003316465.1. Classification (NCBI taxonomy): domain Eukaryota; kingdom Fungi; phylum Basidiomycota; class Agaricomycetes; order Gomphales; family Gomphaceae; genus Ramaria; species Ramaria cf. rubripermanens. Next base: position 28,879 of record QFFB01005844.1, read on the forward strand.
CGACAGTTGGCGAATGTTCCAAGTGCGTCCGGAATGTAGTTCTGTTAGTATCACCCACACTTCATGATTGACAGGTTAGCCAAGGTTCTAGTCACATCCTGTAGTCCACTGGTCGAACTAACCTTCCCTCGTCAGACATAGCCCATTTTTGAAATTGGGCAGAAAAATCTCTCTGCCGGCTGTCCAACGCCGATTTGTTTTTTAATGCTTCCCCTACCGCCTCTTCTACTTGTCCCGTTCGAAGAAGATAGAAAAGTTGTGCCCACATGGGCCTCCCATTGACAAGCTGATTGCCAGAAAATTAGTCGCATTCAAAGACAACGAGCACTTAACGCACCTCTAATCGATCATCCCATTGACCATTTTTGTAGAATCGGATGGCTAGGTAAGCTCTCACATGGTTGGCTGCACTAGGGTCTCCTCCGAGCGCGGCTTGGGAAGGATTCGAAGTAATGGTGCGCTCCATGACTTCCCAGTACCTATAATAGTCCATGGTCAGGTAGTACCTTACTGGGCATAAATAGAAGTACATACTGTTCTTCTAAGGCTTCTTTTGCGCCCTTAGCAATCTGTATTCGAAGTTCGACAGCCTCTCGGCTATTCTCATCTCCAAGGTATGCTCTGCTGTATTTACGTTCATAAATTGGCGTATTGAGCAGGTGTGCACCACTGTGAGATTGTCTAGGCAATGCTGGAGGCTCTCTGGTAATCTTAGTGAGAATATGTAAAATTTCCTGCATTTGCGATGTCTCAAAGAACCATATCAGTGTGGAAGATCGTCACAATATGCTGATCAGACCCACTTGTCCATTGGTGGAACGAGTTGCATCAAGAAGAGCGTGGACAACTGGATATGAAATGTTCCCGATACGGGCAGAGCTCAACTCTGATATTACACGATCATATGCCATCATTTTCTGGTGCATCTGAAGGCTAGGCGTAAAAGTCGATGTCGCCAGCTGTTACGAAGGAATGAGTCATTCAGGCAACGTCCAATACATTTATAACATACTGGGGCACTTAAGTTATCTCTTGTACTTTGTCGCAGTTCCGATGTAGGACGGCTGGTCTCTGTGGCAAATCCACGACCGCTTAGCTCCTCAAAGACACGCTTCTTGCGTGCTTCCCAATCCCTCCGGACGCGTTCCTCAAGCACGTGGTAAAACTCTGATTCTGTTTCACGTCTCCCTTCTTCAATAGTCGAGATCAATGTTTGCTCATGTGCATGGCGGAGATACCCTGCGACATCGGTGTCGAGGAGCGGTTGAAGCGGTGAGAATGTAGTGGATGCGTTTAACGCGGCGATCGAGCTGGTAAGTAAGGGTGCGTCGACGTGTGCCTGAGCAAGAAGATAGTTGCTATGGTGGGTGTGAACGACGGACAAGGATATGAACTTGCCACTCACGCTCTTCCAGTATCTCTAGACGCGCTACCCTGACCATTAACAAGCCGTCGGGATTGGAGTTCTACCTGGTCAAGTCCTAGATTCACTGTCGGTAAATCTGGGCGAGTTTGTAGGTGAGAATTAAGAGCCTTGGAGGACGTAAGGATTGAGGCTAAGTCAATGGAGGCCATAGCTTTTCTCAGAAACCACCGTAAGAAAAGAAAGCGGATGCTTAGTAATCACGGCGGTTACAAGGGAGACGGAGTACAGTACGCGTCGAAGTTCAACGCAAGACCTTTATGCTCGATGTTAGAAAGCGGTTGATGACGACGAAATTTATATTTAAATTGTACTTATGGGCACTGCTGACACGGATATTGGCGCGAAACGGGACTCCAAGTATCTGCTACCACATAACTTGGTATCACTAAGCCTTCTTGCAAGGTTTAAAAGGCGTATTCACCCAGGTTCCGAAAGCATTTCATGGTGGACGAGAAGCTATGCGAACTGGGCTTTCCCACACTATATATTCAGCACGGACCAGTGCCACCAAGGTTGAAGCCGGGATCGAAGAAGCTGGAATTCGTGCAGTCACGTTGAATCGCCAGGACAACGAAGAGAATGGCTGGACAAGCCGTGCAGAAATAAGCAACTTTCCAAGGGCTACCGATTTCTCGGGTGATGCAAGCGTTGAGTACGATGAAGCTGACGCTGTACGAGGCTTATTCGCCGCGTATAAACATGGTATGAGAGAAAATGACCTCGAACGCGGTATGTTTTAAAAAATGACGGTGACAATTCCTTACTGCTACTAATACATAAATGAAAAGAGCGACCACTCTAGATATGGCCAGTGCGAGAGGTATAGCGATAGTATTTACGCAGGTCAATTCGGAGGGATTACGAGGGAAAAATCCCCACGAATAATACGTGGAAATCCCACGTGTAATCGTGAATACGTGGATTTCCCACTAAAATCTGGTCCATGTATTTATCCACGAAAAATATGCCTGGTTAAAAATTGCCCGGGAATGCAGAATAATTGCAGGGAAAGTCAGTACATGATGTTCATTGGTAATTCAACAGTGGACATCCTACCTGCATTTACTAGAAATACCATGTATATAATAAATGAACAGGCAAGCATTGGGGTATCACTGACTGAAGCAGAGTCAGACTGGATTTTATTCCGGACCCAGAGCTAGTAGAAGAAATGGATGTGTAGAACCACATATACAGTACAGTCATCTTCCCTCTAGTTAATGGTTAAACTCCCTGCTTGAAGATCTAAATTTTGTTTGGACAAGTCTCTATTGTGTAGTGGATATGCATGCACATTGAAGATGATGGGGGTGATGGAGGTGATGGCTTGGCTCAGGGTATGCTAAGATGTTGGTTGAGACAATTGAGGAAATGGTTCCACTTAGGTGCCCAGCATTATGGTGAAATAAACCAGTTCATGACATTGAACAAGCAAATCAAACTGCATGAGAAGCAAGCATATTAATCAATAAATAATATACAAGATTTTTGAATGCACCTGGACAAATGATTGATCATGCCAGGTGCAATTAGCACCTGTAGTGCTCATCCTGCTACAGTCACTGCTGTCAGCTATGCAACCTTGCCCTAGCTTTCCACTTCCTTGGGTGGGCCTTGTAGGATAAAACCCTATGGCTTCAGGTACTGTGTAGCAAGGTGGACAGCAATCTGACAGTGTAATTTGGACTCCAAAGCAAATCTTCAAATGTGTGGAACTTGAAGGATCATCATGGGGTCTAAGGACATCAGATCAGTAAGACACTGGTGAGTATGTGCTACTTACACTCTGAATATACATGTTCCTGGGCAGATACTTCAGAGACTTTGTTGGAAAAGTCTAGGATGTGGCATGATACAGGAGCAGAGGTTCCAGGTTGTAAAACAGGCTAGAGACCAGGTCCTTGGCCCTAGGTTTAGCTGGGTTAGTTAGTAAACAGTAGTCACAGTCACAGTAGCTTACAAATACAACACTGTAGAAAGAAGAAGTGCTAAGTTCCAGTTCTGCTTGCACTACAGCTCACTTTCAGTACAGATTTGTACTGATATTTAGACCACAATAAAATAATTTTATAGAGTACTAAAAATCAGTGCCATACAAGTACTGATAACTAGGTACAGGAAAAAAAAGGTGTTAAACTACTAGCTGAAAATTCCAATTGGCCACTAATTTGAAGGCCACTGCTGATACAACCAAGTGTGTAAACAAGTAACTCCCTTGCATGGAGGTGAGTGTGAGTGCAGGTGCAAGTGCAGGAATGCCAGTGCGAGTGTGAGCATGGGATGCAGGTGTGAATGAGTCTGGAGTGCTGGTCATAGAAGTCCATGTAACTAAAGTTCTGTATAAGCTACAGATGACAAATGAAATATATATGTAGACTTACCTAGTCATGCTCAATCTTGGGTTCCATGAACATGGTCCTTGTGAAATTGCCACTCCTGTCAATAACACCTTATCCATTGCCTCATTGCACGTGCCCAACCATGCACTCCACCATACATAAGTTGGTTGACTCCATGTAGATTGTTACCTCATCTCTCCTATGTCAAGCACGGTTGCACAACAGCTAGCAGCTCCATTTTGGAGCAGGTATGTTCAGAGTGCGTGAGGGTGGGAGGATAACATAGATGATGCTTTGCAGTTGGCCATAAAAGACTCATCGATATTTTCTGAAGTCATTTCAGACTCCACTCTCTTAGATCCGGGCTCTATTATATCTGTTAAGACCGGGTCTTCGTGGGGGACCTCGGGGGAGCTCGGACCGAGGAGGACTAGGGAGGGCTAGGCTTCAGCTTATGTGCTGCACCATCCACTATTACACGTGCCCTTGATTTCGGAAGGAGATCAGGACCAGAGGAGCGGAGGGACTAAGAGAAAATGAGGCGAGAAACTAGTAAAGGGTTCGAAGGGTATCTAGTTGGATTTCTGACTGAAAAGCGAAGTACATACAGAGCGAGACTTATATACGGAGGACAGAGGGACAGGGTTGGACACACTATCTAAGGAATCATAATGAAGCTCAGGGACAGATGGGAAACGGGGTTCGGGCTTGGACTTGGGCTTGGACTACTTCGGGACGGGCTCGGGTAAGGTCGGGCTTGGGGTGTGGGCTTGGGACGGGGTTGGTGGCCAAATATAGTCACTGGAGATCCGCGAGGAATCAGATCATAACAGTACCCCCTCCTTAAGGCCGAGACCCTTGAGGCTGCAATAGAGTAGTTGAGTTAGCCTCTTATGGCTATTCAACGTCGGCTCCGAGGTGAGAGTTAGCCTTTTGGGAGTCAGAGGGGTTCGGACCGAAGTTTTTTGAGTTCGCCTTTTGATGAGTCAGCTCGCAACCGAGGTTAGTTAAAAGCTCGGAGAACGGGCTGGTGGACCCAGCGTAGTAGTCGTATCCTCCTACCCCAAAATAGAACAATGTCCATTGACTGCATCTCCCCATCCCGCCTCCTCGTTGCTCATCAGGAGCCCATTGCTGTCGATGATGACAAGGACGAAGTACTGGCGACGCTGCCGACTCAGGACGCCCCATCTTCGACCAAGGTTCTTGTCAATGTTCGGGACACCTCGGCCATTGACATGCGCAAGCCCTGGTTTGAGGGCCCAATAGGAAAAAATGTAAGTTTGCTTGCCTCCCAAGTTCGCTAACTTTGCTGATCTGTATCGCAGTATACCCGGCTGCAGATGGTTTATCATCCGCATGCTGGGGCTGGCTTCCTCGCTTTCCGGAGTGCGAGCCAGGCCGAGGATGCTAGCGCCGACTGGGGTGTCGGGCGCTTGGCAGAGCGAGGTTGCACCACTTGTAAAAAGCGGGGCGACTCGTGTCTCCGGTTCATCGTCTCCGACTACGGGGATGTTGACCTGGGGGCCTGTGTCTGGTGTAAGATGCGGTCCGTCGCGTGTTCCATCGCGCAGCGTTGTTGTCGGAACAAGGTCGGGGGCAAGGGGAAAGAGAGGGCGCATAGCTCGGGCGAGGAGGGGGCCGAGGTCTCGGGTAAGGAGAAGCAGAAGTGGGCCGAGCAGGCAAGCGAGTCTAGTGAGGCGGAGGACGAGGTTGAGATTCGGCCGAGGAAGAAGGCGAA